>BCLG01000487.1:95003-111808 GCA_001602295.1 Zoysia matrella
CGGCGGGCGAGGTGGCGCGCGCGGAGGTGGTGGAGGTGGTGCGCGCCGTCCGCGACGCGAAGGCGCGCCTCGCCGCCGACTTCGCGCGCTGGGCCGCCGGCGGGTTCGAGCAGGACCCGTACGAGCTGACGTTCACGTACGACACGCTGTTCGTGTCCGACTGGACCAGGCTCGGGTTCCTCGAGGCGGACTACGGGTGGGGCGCGCCCACCCTCGTCGTGCCCTTCGCGTACCACCCGTTCATGGCCGTCGCCATCATCGGCGCGCCGCCCAAGCCGAAGCTCGGCGCGCGCGTCATGACCATGTGCGTCGAGGAGCGGCACCTCCCCGAGTTCCAGGAACAGATGAACGCCTTCGCCGCCGGGAACAACCTGCAGTGATGGATCCTTGATTCTGCTACTTCGCTTTCCTTTTCGTTTTCTTTCGTTGCGTGTTGTTGGTGTTTTTGCATCAGAATATCCGATGCAACGTCGATCGAGTACCATATACAGTACGACCTTCAAAGTGAAAGTGTGCGAGTAATCTGTTGATGGGTTTGCGTGTAATCTGGCTTTGATTTCTCTCGAAACTAAGCTTTGTAATACTCCAAGATGAAAGCAATAAACTTATCTGAAATTGTATACTACTCCTAAGTGCTTGTCCATTCCGATTTGGCAGAAATGCGGACGAGGTTTTGAGAAGAAACCTCACCCCATAAATATAAGTATTTTTGAGTTTGATCAAAGTCAAATTCTATCAATTTTGATTAATAATATCTATAAATTTAAATAATTTTTAATATAAAAAATTATATATTATAAAAATATGTTTATGAAGAATCTAATAATATGATTTATATATAATAAAATATTATTAATTTTATATTATTAATAATTAAAATTAAAAAATTGATTTTAACTAAATTTAAAAATAATTATATTTAAGTAAGAGGTAGCACTATGCTTCTCGTAGGGTAGGACGTCGCGCGTCATGAGTCAAAATGCTCTGGAAGCGACCTGTCGTGCCCTGAAACTGAAAGCGCCACTTGGGTCCCGCCGTTCTTTGCTGACGCCAAGATGCAGTCGGCGTGACATACCCAGCTCAGGGCAACACAGGAACAAGGCATGTGCTAACAGTGCCAGCGAGCGGAAGGATAACTCCGTTCTAAAATATAATATTTTTAAATTTATTTAAAATTTAATTTTTATCACTTAACTGTTAATAATATATAATTATTAATATTTTATCATATAAAAATTATATATTTTTATTTATTATGATATCAGCTTTCATAAAAAATATATTTTTATATTAAAAATTATGTAATTTTTTAAATATTATTAGTAGAAATTTAAAAATTTTACTTTTATTTAAATCTAAAAATATTTATATTTTGAAACGGAGGTAGTATTTAACAAGACAATAAGTTTTGTGACGATGCAATCCAAGACCAGTAACATATCCTCCGTATTTAGCTGAACATTCGTTATCGATCGAGAACATTATCATGGTCAGAGTTGAAATCGAATCTCCGTTACATCAGTGGGCTTCTGCTGCCATCTTCTTCATCATGTGCCAGACTCGACAGAGGAAGCTGATGCCATAGATTGATGAGACAAGGCCTTGCTTCGGGTTGGCGCCGTCGAATTTCGGGTCCAGTTTATACACTCCCGGATCATTCTCGGGACTGGACCGTATTTTCGGATCCCGAACACTCGGGCCCATTTCCGAGTCTGGGCTGTTCGCGTTTAGCCCACATGGCATGAGACACCTCGGCCCAAATACAGGAATACAGCCCACAATGTACTGGTGGACGACTGATGGCGGTGGCGAGCCTTGTCGTCAGAGCCTAGTCAAGCACCACCGACGGTTACATATTACGTGGTCAGTTCTGATTTAAATAACTTTAATAATAAATCAAATTATATCAAAATATATGAAAGTTATCAAGTTTTTTTAATAAAATAAATAGTTAAAGTTGAGTTTAAAAGTCAACAGAGATGTTAATTAAAGAACGAAGAGAAGCACCCATACATAGACAGAGAAATGTTGTGTCCAAGGCATGTTATGCTATCGAGCATTGCCACATACACTCCAGCACTGTTGTATAATCCACAACCAGCTGACTGAAATTGGGAACCAAACCAGGGACCAGCGTCAATTTCATTCCAAGCTTAGCCATGCGCTTCACCGGAGAGCATTGCCTGCCGACGGCCGTGCCTTCTGCAGCTGCAATGGTCCTACAAATACACGTGTTGACCGAAGAACAGCTTGGTACTAGTACAAGAGTGGAGCAAGTAACTGATGGCCGAGCGAGCCCACGGACACGGGACGCGTAACTGCGTCGTCTCAAACCTGCTGCTGATCACTTTCTGAGGCCTGAGGTCTACTCCCCCTTATCTAGAGAGAGAGAGTGTGTGTTGGTTTGGTGCAGCAGGTCACATGGTCACCGGTTGTTCGTTCCTGTTTGTGCTACTCCATGTACCTGTCGCCTGTTCGTGGAGCAGTAAGATCTAGAGGCCGCTCCCAATAATGCATCAGCGATAACCTGAGCTTCCATCCTTTTTTACGGCACTCTCCGTAATCGAGCTTCGTTGTTGATCCACCATCTCAATCGTATGCAGATTTTACTAAGAAAGATACTCCCTTTCTGTTTTTAAATTAATGTCGCTGTTGATTTTTAACATTAATTTTGATTATTTATTTTATTAAAAAAATTATAAAAATTATATATTTTGTTATAATTTGATTTATCATTATAGTTGTTTGAATCACAACTTAAAATTTTACACATTTAAAATAATTTTTTAATAAGACAAATGATCACAGTTGATATTTAAAATCAATGACGAAATTAAACAAAAGAATAAGTTCTGACGGCATTTTTATGTCAATCGTATGCATATTTTACCACCATGCATCTCAGTCGGGAGGTCGACCCCTGCAGCAGTTTCAGCTGGCTCCAGTCCAATCACCGCAACATCGATTATTAGCCGCACGGATCGCATTATTGCTAACGCTGATTGGAGTAAATATAACTCGCATCGATGTGCACGCCTATGAACTTTTCATCTGAAGAGGACACTGGTGCGTTGTTTCAGGGAAAGATGATGGTTAGTCTAGGTTGTATAGCACGAACCGCTCCTAAACAGCGCTGCGGAAAGCTAACCTCAAAGCTGTTCTCCTCTGGTCCAGTTGTACGATCTTTGCCGAGTGAATTCCGGATAGGATCACCGTGGCCTCAGGAGAAAAGCGGTCAATGCACATCATTGAAGCTGCTAAGGCCTCCTTTGCTAAGCCCTCCTCTGCGATGAGAAATTATGTGTTTTTCTGTAAAATTAAACTGATTTATGTGAAATTTTTATATTTTTTTAAAAAATGCAAATATAAATACTCAAAGGAGTCACCTCGTTCAGGACCTTTTTCTCGAGCGTTCGTTTGTTTTCAGCAGAATGGCATCCTATAGCAAAAAAGGGACGAGCCGGGGAATCATTGAAAGAAGGAAACAACCGGAACGCAGCCACCAGATGTTTTCCTAGAACACGGCACTGGTCCCCATTCCAGGCCAGCCAGAGATCTTTTGTTTGAACGGGGCCGCCACCACCCACCCACCACGACCTCATCACGCACGGCTGAAAGGCAGACGGTCCATTTTCTCTCCTGATCTTCTTCGTTCGCAAAAAAACAATTCTGCGATGAAGTCTGTGAATGAAGGTTGTTGGGAGCCCAGCAGGATCACAAGGAAACCATTTCTATGTCTCATTCTTCAACAGCACTCACATAAATGGCAGCCTCCGGGTTTCCTTCAGAACAAACACACAAGCCAACGATAAATACGAGGGGAGGGACAGGCAGGTTGGAGAGGACTGGTCGTGGAAAGAAAACGAGCGATGAAATGGCGACAAGGACTGGAAACAAACGCGTCGCCACCAGCCATTCACCACCGACGACGACGACGGTGTTGCTGGCCGCCGCTGCTAGTTGCGCTGCGTCCGAGCAGCTAGTACTACAAACTACTACTGGCTTCCCATTTGGCGCTGCCCATGTCCACACGAAGTTGAGCAGTGCTGATGACAGGCAAGTGTGTGACACTAAGAGGATTTTACAATCTCGAAAGATCTTTGCTCCGCTGGATTTTGGAAGACTCTGGGCAGTGGCGACGTACGGCACTGTGCTGTCGGGCGTCGCTGCTTGCTTGCATCCATGCGATTTGCAACGCAGCTTTGACTCGCAGGCGACGAGATCTGGGGCCGATCGATGAAGAGATTACAGAGAAGAAGAAAGAAGACACGGGTCCACGGGTGCTTGACCCTGAAGCAAGAGACCAACAAAGAAAGCAATTTATTTTGTCCTAGACAGTACTGCAGTGCTCCAAAATGGGGGCAAAAATAAAAGGTCACATGCGTCGTCCTGCTCCGGTGCTCCCTCCTCCTGAGATTGAAATCTGCTGACGGAGGAGTAGATAGATCAGACGCACACCGGCGCGGATGCGGTCCAACTCCCGAGTCGCGCCGCGCGTACGTATCAGCTCAGCTCGACCGAAACCTGTTTCGTGTCCGTGTTTGTGTGTACCAATATCTTTCCTAGGTCGTCCGTGGTGATGTCAGCGACTCAGTGAGCTGCGGTCTACTGTACTAGTTTGGATGGAGGCAGGCAGGAAGAAGCGGTGTTCTTCGTTCAGAAGCGAAGCCTCTCGCGTTGTTCCTGCGGAAATTCTTTCTTCCACAGGGTTCCGTCTAACCGGGTTTGCACATCCACAACGAAACAAAGAAAGGAAAGATAAGCGTGCAGTGCTCGAAAGGTGACCCACTACAGTACACAGCTATACGTAATCCAGGTCACCAGCTTCCTCGCTTTGCTTGCTCATCATCATCCGCCCCGGTTAGCGCATTAACGCAGTCTCTCCCGGCTCCCCACCGACCAGTCTCTCTCGGCTCCTCTCCGTTCAGCTCCAGCCGTGTCCGTGTTCATTCACTGCTCCCTCTGTCCCAAAAGGTAGTACTAGTACCAGTTAGCAGTCAGCCACCACGCTCAAACAGAGCGCGCTGGAGTGCTCCAGTGGAGTACGTACGAAAGAGAGAGAACCTTTCATCGCTTGCTGCTGTCTGCGGGTGGTGTCAGTCGGGGCAGGCCCATGGCGACGCGGTTCCCACTGTTCTCTGTTCCTTCAGGTCTCTCGTCTCCTCCCCAATGGCATCCCGTTCGTGCATTTTCTTCATGACTGACTCGTCTCCCCGAACTTCCTTCTCTGCTTCCGCTCGGCACTGTCTCCACGCCACCAGCTTATTGGGTGAGTGTATAGTCGCTTTAGACTCGGCCCGATTTAGTAGTACTCCCGTTTTATTGTACCGCTGACGACGCCGGCTGCTAGTAACGTAGTAAGTACTTAGTAACTTACCACAGTAAAAAATTCATTTCCCAAGACGCCGTTTTATTGTACCGCTGACGACGCAAATGCAGACCAAATCAGGAGTGCAAGGGTGCTTTTCTACGGTTTCGATTTAAAAAAAAATCAGAAATGTTTGAGTTTCAGATTAAAAATATTTTTATTTTTTTGTCAAAAACAAAATCACTTTAAAAATTAGTTGACAAATTTTCAGTGATTCAGATTTAATAAATACTTTAAAAATAAAAAAATAAATTTAAAAAACTTTGAGAACTTGAGAAATTTTTTTAAAATTGTCGAAAATTATTAACCGTTCAAAAAAAATACACATTTTAATCCGTTTAGACAGAAGTGAACCGTTTCACCTGCCAAATACCACCTCGGCCGATTCACCGAGCCAGTTGAAAAATCGGAACTATTTCTACGTTTGAAACGTTTCTAAGTTTTAGTCGTTTGGCGTGAATTCTGGTGATTCTCGTTTGAATCCGAAACAATTCAGGTTGACAAACTCAACCTTAGTTTCGCCACCAATCGAAAACGCCTACGGGTAATTTGGTCGATAACTCACCCGAATTATCAGTCACTTTCGACAGGGCGGCGAAGCAAAACTCCTTTGCCGCCACCCGTCGAATGTGAATTATCAGTCGCTTTCGGCCAGGAAAACCTCGGGAGACGACTCCTATTTTTACTCCGGCGCAGGGGCAGATAAGAAAGAGAGGACGAGAGGTACAACCGTACCAGTACTACTCCGTACACAGCAGTAGTTATATATTCTTACTCTCCTTCCTCTTTTAAATTTGCAAACTTCTTTTTTACCTATTCGTTTTATTAAAAAAGTTTTTTAAAAAAATTTATTTTATTGTGAACTAATTTATTATTAAAAATATTTTAAATTTGACTTGTTATTTTTATATTTTTAAATTTTTTAATAAAATAAATAGTTAAACATCGAATTTAAAAAGTAAAAAACGACACTTATTTTTTAAAGACACAGCAAGTACTACTACTTGGTTGCAGCCAGCGTCGTCGGCGGAGTTCATCACGGTAACTCAGAACGACGGATAAAACGGGAAATCTATCTGCGCTCCACGAACTTATCGAGTGCTGCAGACCGGGCGCCATGTCGGAGTCCAGCCGGGCGTTCGAGCTGAACGCGCCATCCTCGTCGGGCGACGGCGGGAACGCCGGTGGCGCTCGCGTCGGCGCCAAGGCCCACGCCAACGGCGGCGGCAGCGTGCCGTTCTACAGGCTGTTCGCGTTCGCGGACGGCGCGGACGCGGCGCTGATGGCGATGGGCGCGCTGGGCGCCGTCGCCAACGGCGCCGCGCTACCGCTCATGACCGTGCTCTTCAGCCGCCTCGTCGACGCCTTCGGCGGCGCCGTCGCCACTGGCGACGTCGTAAGCCGCGTCGCAGGGGTCTCGCTCCAGTTCGTCTACCTCGCGGTCGCGTCCGCCGTCGCGTCGTTCGTCCGTAAGCGGGCCGCGTTTCATTCATTTCACAGTGCTGCTGTGCTCCTCCACCGACACCGCGCTTCTCTACTGTTGCGCATCGACCTCATAACTTTACTTACGGATTTTTTTTTAGAGGTGACGTGCTGGATGATCACCGGGGAGCGGCAGGCGGCGCGGATTCGGAACCTGTACCTGAAGACCATCCTCCGGCAGGAGATCGCGTTCTTCGACCAGCACACCACCACGGGCGAGGTGGTGGGCCGGATGTCCGGCGACACGGTGCTCATCCAGGACGCGATGGGCGAGAAGGTGGGCAAGTTCGTGCAGCTGCTGGTCACGTTCGCGGGCGGCTTCGCGGTGGCGTTCGCGCAGGGGTGGCTGCTCACGCTCGTCATGCTCGCCACCATCCCGCCGCTGGTCCTCGCCGGCGCCGTCATGTCCACCGTCGTCGCCAGGATGGCTTCGCTCGGCCAGGCGGCCTACGCCGAGGCGGCCGTCGTCGTTGAGCAGACCGTCGGCTCCATCCGAACAGTAAGCTTCCAGTTCGCTCCACTTCTCTGTTCTGTCACCCTCACCCGTCGGTGACCATGTCAGTCTGAGTGCCTGAACGGCTGAACACTGACATGGCCGGCCATGGAATGGAACGCGCGCAGGTCGCGTCTTTCACCGGGGAGAAGCAGGCAGTGGAGAAGTACAGCAAGTCGCTGAAGAGAGCGTACACCTCCGGCGTCCGGGAGGGCCTCGCCGCCGGCGTGGGCATGGGCACGGTCATGGTGCTCCTGTTCTGCGGCTACTCACTGGGGATTTGGTACGGGGCCAAGCTCATCCTGGAGAAGGGCTACACCGGCGCCCAAGTCATGAACGTGATCTTCGCCGTGCTCACTGGCTCGCTGTAAGTTCTTCCCTCAAGAGAGTTTCTGATCCATTCAGTGTCAGTAATCCCAGTTACGTAGGAGTATCAAGGAATATCATGAGACTCCATGCAAGACAAACTAATCGTCAATTAAAAAGGGGGTTTATCCTTATTTGAATTTTGTTATGATTAAGACATGTCATGTCACTAAAATACGCTGTTCAAGCTTCTATTCGATAGTGATAACCACTTTGATTTCGTAAGCAAGCTGCCAACGCTAAACCAACGGTGCACGTTTGGTTTATTCAGTTCACATGCCATATCCACCTTACCTCTCTCTTTCAAGCCTGTACCATTCATTCCTTTCCTAAAAGGAAATTATAACAATCATAGCAAGCGAGTTTGTTAGGAATTGAATTGTGTTATTTACCCAACTCAAACTTTAGTGAGCTCTTTCTTTTAGAAAATTATAATTAAAAATACTAAACATCCCCTAGAAAAAGAATGTTACTACCACCTTTCTGATGACAAACAGAACTTATATTATGCCATTCGAATAGATTTCATTAGTTGAATCTTTTAGTGCTCAAGTAATGTATCTACTGCACTTTTAACATGCTTTCATGATTGCACATGGTGTGCTTTGATTAAACCAACCAGGAGAAGCTATTAGTTCTCTCCAAAATCTGACACTTTTGCTATTGCAATAACCAAATTGGTCCCAAAAGCTGAAACTAACACTATTGTGATCTTTTTACCGCTCAGTGCTCTGGGACAGGCGTCACCAAGCATGAAAGCGTTTGCTGGTGGGCAGGCTGCAGCGTACAAGATGTTTGAAACAATCAACAGGGAGCCTGAGATCGATGCGTACAGCGCGGCAGGTAGGAAGCTTGACGATATTCAGGGGGATATTGAGTTCAGGGATGTGTACTTTTCATATCCAACAAGGCCTGACGAGCAAATATTCAGAGGTTTCTCCCTTGCCATACAGAGCGGCACAACTGTTGCATTGGTTGGACAGAGTGGGAGTGGAAAATCCACGGTTATCAGCTTGATCGAGCGGTTCTACGACCCTCAGCTTGGTCAAGTTCTAATAGATGGTGTGGATCTCAAGGAGTTTCAGTTAAGGTGGATCAGAAGTAAAATCGGCCTTGTGAGTCAAGAACCGGTCCTATTTGCAGCTAGTATAAGAGAAAACATAGCTTACGGCAAGGACAACGCCACGGATGAGGAAATCAGAGCTGCAGCTGAGCTTGCCAGTGCCTCCAAATTCATCGATAAAATGACGCAGGTTAGGAAACTGCTTAACCCTTCAATTTGCAAATTTCATCACTATATAGAGAACAGAAACTTTTGTATAATGCCATCTGAATGCCTTAAGATTTTTGCTGGCATTCCTCAGGGTTTTGCTACTTCAGTTGGAGAACATGGAACACAGCTTTCTGGAGGACAAAAGCAAAGAATTGCCATTGCTAGAGCAATTCTCAAAGATCCAAGAATCCTACTACTGGACGAAGCGACGAGTGCTTTGGATACTGAATCTGAAAGGATTGTGCAGGAGGCTCTTGACAGGGTCATGACAAACCGGACAACTGTCATAGTTGCTCACCGTTTGAGTACTGTCAGGAATGCTGATACTATCGCTGTCATTCATCGAGGATCAATAGTTGAAAAAGGTATATAAAATCTGATATACCGTCAATACGCATCTTTGATGTTATCAATTATTTGCATTTTAACATTTTTACAATGCACCAGGTCCACACTTCGAGCTTCTAAGGGATCCAGAGGGAGCTTACAGCCAGTTAATACGCCTTCAGGAAACAAGCCATGAGGCGGAGGGTGCAAACTACCAGAGTAAAGCAGGCAGGAAGGGTGCTTCAAGAGTTACCTTAGGCAAACAGTTATCAATAAAGTCACCTAACCAAAGTTCATCAAAGGACCATAACAGCCATCACTCATTCTCAGTATCATTTGGCGTGCCTCTTGAAATTGAGGTTCAAGACACATCATCATATAAAGTGCATGAGGAAATATACCAGGAAGTGCCACTCAGTCGCCTTGCATCGCTTAATAAACCGGAAATCCCAGTTATTATTCTTGGTTCTATTGCTTCTGCTGTGAGTGGAGTTATTTTCCCAATCTTTGCGATACTATTATCAAATGTGATCAAGGCTTTCTACGAGCCTCCACATATTCTGAGGAAGGATGCTGAGTTTTGGTCATCCATGTTCTTGGTGTTTGGTGCTGTGTACTTCTTATCACTTCCTCTCGGTTCATACCTCTTTTCAGTGGCTGGATGCAAGTTGATCAGAAGGGTCAGACTGATGGCTTTTGAAAAGGTGGTCAATATGGAGATTGAATGGTTTGATTACCCGGACAACTCAAGTGGAGCTATTGGGGCAAGGCTATCGGCAGACGCAGCAAAGGTTAGGGGACTTGTTGGTGATGCACTTCAACTAGCTGTGCAGAATTCGGCAACTTTGGTTGCAGGTTTAGTAATTGCATTTGTATCAAACTGGGAGCTATCTCTTATAATATTGGCTTTGATACCACTCATTGGTCTCAATGGATGGATCCAGATGAAGTTTATTCAGGGATTCAGTGCAGATGCAAAGGTATGGCAGAAGTAATAGAATAATTTATTTTTTGGGGGAAATGATGCACTGGTTTAATAGAAGATTATGTTTTTGCTATATGAATTGATAACTGTAAGCATATTTGTGTAGTTATTAGCAGTTTAATCACATTCATTCTCAACCGTCAATTTCAGTTGATGTATGAAGAGGCAAGTCAAGTAGCAAATGATGCAGTTAGCAGCATAAGGACGGTGGCCTCGTTTTCAGCAGAAGAAAAGGTGATGGATTTATACAAGAAAAAATGTGAAGGGCCTTTGAGAGCAGGGATCAGGACAGGAGTAATAAGTGGTATTGGTTTTGGGGTTTCCTTCTTTTTGCTGTTCGGAGTCTATGCAGCTAGCTTCTATGCTGGTGCACGGCTGGTAGCTGACGAGAAAACAACTTTTCCCAAAGTTTTCAGGGTATGTGTCATGTTCGTTACATGATCCTTACAACTTTCAAAACAAGTGATTCCACCTTCAGAATAATTTCTGAATGATATTATTCTTTTTACCATGGTATGAAAACGTGAAGTTTAAGAGGGATAATCTTACTTCTGAATGCAGGTGTTTCTTGCTCTCACTATGGCAGCAATTGGGGTGTCTCACACAAGTACTCTGACATCAGACTCTTCCAAAGCAAAATCTGCTGTATCTTCTATATTTGCCATCGTGGACCGTAGATCAAGGATCGATCCAAGTGATGACTCCGGGGTAAGCTTAGAGCCACTGAATGGCAATATCAAATTTCAGCATGTGAGTTTCAGATATCCTACTCGGCCTGACGTTCAGATTTTTGAAGATCTATGCTTGACAATTCAGTCTGGAAAGGTACTAACAAATCTCCTAGTTTCTGAACTCTACATTGTTAGCTCAACTTGTCTGACACTAAATAATTTCTGAAATTGGACCTGACTGTTTGCACCGTGTATATATCTATGTATCAGACAGTGGCACTTGTTGGGGAGAGTGGTAGCGGCAAATCAACAGCCATAGCTTTGCTGCAGAGGTTTTATGATCCTGACGCAGGCCACATACTCCTAGATGGAGTGGACATACAGAAGTTCCAGCTGAGGTGGCTGAGGCAGCAGATGGGGCTGGTGAGCCAAGAACCATCCCTTTTCAACGACACGATACGGGCAAACATCGCCTATGGGAAACAAGGGGAAGCAACAGAATCAGATGTTGTGGCTGCTGCACGACTGGCAAATGCTGACAAGTTCATCAGTTCGTTGCATCAGGTAATGCCTCTCCAGAACAGACTATCTTCATTTCGACAAGAATCCTCTAATTCAATGGTACTTTAAAAAACTACGGCATGGTGAACCAAGAATGTTCTCGCAAAAATAGAAATCATCAGGGAAAAAATAACTTTTTCATAATGAATAATCACTGATTGCTTGAAAAAATGCAGGGATATGACACAATGGTGGGGGAACGTGGGGCTCAGCTGTCAGGAGGGCAGAAGCAGCGCGTCGCGATCGCCCGCGCCATCGTCAAGGACCCCAAGATCCTCCTGCTCGACGAAGCGACGAGCGCGCTGGACGCCGAGTCCGAGCGGACGGTGCAGGACGCGCTGGAGCGGGTGATGGCGCACCGGACGACGGTGGTTGTGGCGCACCGGCTGTCTACGATACAGGGCGCCGACGTGATCGCGGTGGTGAAGAACGGGGTGGTCGTCGAGAAGGGGACGCACGACGCCTTGATGCGCGTCCAGGGCGGGGCGTACGCGTCCCTCGTCGCGCTTCACTCCGTGGCCTCGGCGTCGTAGCAGCAGGTGCCGACGAAGACCAGGACGGTGCAGGAAAAAAATTGGGCGGGAGGATGGCAGCTAAGGTTAAGTTCAGGTGCTGGCTCTTGCTGCTCATCTTTGATGGTATAGATATGTACTCCCAAGCGCGCTTAAGAAGGAAAGATTACAGAAATAAGTGTCCCAATGTAAATGCGACCATCAAATCCTTGTTACTGATGATATGAACATGATACTGTGAATATCATAGCAGTGAAGTAGATGAAAATTGTGGTTGTAGCTCACAGATCAGATGGAGAACTGATTACAAGACTTCGCTGAAAAGAAAAGAACATGCAAACGCATTCAGAAATCTGCTGCAAACAAATTATCTCATTATAAACTAGTAAATCCTGTGTTATGGAGTACTGAAATGAGATCTGTTAGCAGCACAAAAAGGATCTCCAAAAAAAATTTATGCCCTGAAAATACACGGTATCTGCCAAGTTCTTTTTTTTTTTTTTTTGCCGACATCAGGATGATCTTGTTTTATTTTTGCTTCCATTGCTCTTGAATCGGAAATAGCGACAGCTCACCACGCCAGCCGGACCCACGTGTCGCTGACGTGTACCTCTTCCTATCCATCCGTTCCCTGGGCGCGGATCTGCTACCGTAAGCCATTTTACTGCAAGCACTTGCAGTAAGCTGGATCCACCGTCGCTTTCCATCTCACGGTGCTGTTTCGTCTGGCCCCAGGAAAGCTCAGGTCTACCCATCGCAAAGACAAGTGGTGCGGAAGTAAAATTAAACTCAACAAATTTTTTCAAATTATAAATTATTCTCACTTTTCAATACACTTTCTCTCTTTCCAGTATTTTTTTATCTTTATCTTTTTTCTCTTCGTTTTCAGCACATCTCACAAAACGATTTATAAATTGAGACGGATAGAGTATTACAGTTAGAAAACTGTACGTATGTTAGTGATTTAAAATTAGATCGCTTATTATTTTCACTACCAAATTTCTGTGAATCATATTGACCTGTTTTGGAATGGAAATTAAAAAAGACGCAGGAGCAGCAATTAAATTTTTAGAAACTATATTATCACTATTCATAGTACATAAATTAAATTAGTTGCTCAACCATTCTCTTTTTCTAATTTCAGTTTTATAATTTTTAAACAATTAATCTTCAAAAATTCAAGTAAGTTTCCAAAGTTTTTAAAGCTATCCCTTTAATTTTGTCTTATCGAGTTCTTTGTGTAGGTACCTTCTGAGTTCTGAGTTTGGAATATTTAGTCTCATAATTTGTAATTTAATTTTGAACCATTAATATTTATAAATTCAACAGAGTTCTCTCAATTTTTTACAAAGTTGTTAAGTTAGTTTTATCTCATCGAGTTTTTTGTGTAGGTGCCATCCGAGTTTCTTTGAGTTCTGAGTTTGTAATATTTAGTCTTGTAATTTAAAATTGAATTCAATTTTGAACTCTTAATCTTTAAAAATTCAAGGAAGTTATCTCAAATTTCTCAAAGGTTTTTTATTAGTTTTCTCTTGTTGAGCTTTTCGTGTAGATAACCTCTAGAGTTTTGAGTTTGTAAGTTTAGTATTGTAATTTAAACTTAAGTTTCTAACATGTAGGTACCGTTTTTTTTTTCTGGTCATGCTTTTTTTATTTCTTTTTTTAAGGAACTGCATTTTTTTCATTTCTCTATTTCAAATAGAGCCTAATATGTTTTACAGAAATTTGATAGTGAAAATAATAGGGATCTAATTTTAAATCACTAACCTACATGCGATTTTCCTATTTGTGATATAGTTTCAATCTTTTTTTCCCACCCCGCTCGCCCTTACGATAGATAGACCTGAACGTTTTTGTGGGCAAACAAAACAGCACCGTGGGATGAAAAGCGACGGTGGATTGCTTTACTGCAAATGCTTGCAGTAAAATAGGTTACGGTAGCCGATCCACGCCCCCGTCCCCACGCCCGGCCGCTCAACCGCCGGGATCTTCCCACGGCACGCGAGAGGCGGAAGCCAACAGCAACCAGTCACCGCGCGCCACGTATACGACGAAGGGTATACCAGTAAACTTCTCTCGGGGATAGACGCGAAGACGAATCTGCACCAGGCAACGGAGAGAGGTCGCGCGGGGAGGAGGACAAGCAGCGAACGTCTCCTCGCCTCACCACGCCCATGGAGCTCACCGGCGCCGCGGTCCGGGGGTACCGGCCGTCGTCGTCGCCGCAGGTCGCGAGGGCGAGGAGGCGGCCGGCCAGGGTGGCCTGCGTCCGCGGCGGGTTCGCGGAGGAAGGGCACCTCAGGTACTACGAGGGGCCGGCGCCGCGGAAGGCGGCGGTGGAGACGGTGGCGCGGGACCTAGCCAAGATCCGCGCTACGGGGCTTGTCGCGGGGGATCAGGCGAAGGAGAAGGTTCTATCGGTGAGCCCTCTCTCTCTCTCTCTCTCTCTCTCTCCCTGCCGAGTTTATTGGTTTGGTTTCGTATCTGAAGGAATTGGATGGGGAAAACATTGGCACTGACAAAATTGCACTGTGATGTTTACTTGTTATAACAAAATCAATGCGATTATGCCAATTTAGGATGTTAATTGTGGTGTTATAATGATTGATTTGGTCTTTGAAAGTTTGAATAGTAAACAAAAGGGGACTCATTTCCTCCTCTTTTGGTTTAGTTAATTATTGGTAGTTGTCAAACTGAGATTTGAAAAGTACTAGTTGCATACTGTAGCCCACTGCTCGATCATTTTTTGGTGGTAATCTATTAGCTGATAGGTCTGTGATGTTTATTTATCTGTACAGTTTCGGACTAGAACTGAGTTGCCATTTGTGTGAATATGTGAATATAGGAAGCCACAGATCTCCTCCTTCAGGAATTGAACCAGATGAAGGATGAGGAATACGACATGAAGAAGGTGCGGAAAGAGAAGAAGGCTGCCATGAAAGCTCTAGAGAAGCAGCAGAAGGAAGCGAAGAAGGCAGCTGCCATGATGACATGTGAAGATGGATCCTCCTCCGAGTCGAGTGAGAGTGATTGTGAGGAGGAAATCATGAAAATTGAGCAGGACGTTCTCATCGCAGCTTCTGATGAAGTTGGCGCATCCGGCGTCTCAACAGTCTCTACAATGGAGTGCGATAAGGCTGCAAGGAAGGCCATGAAGAAGATGGAGAAGGAACAAAAGAAGGCTGCAAAAAAGGCCATGAAGATGAAGAAGGAAGCAAAGAAGATGGTTATGGCCGCCCTGAATGGCTGCATGGATGAAGACAGCTCATGCTCATCAGAATCTAGTGACAGCGAATGCAAGGGGGAGGTGGTCAGAATGAGTCGCTGCGCTACAATCATCGCACCTCAACAGCCAACTCCGACCACATCCTTTCCTATTGTAGTTCCCCAAATTCCAGAATCTGCATCACCAGATATATTGCAGGAGCCTGCATCTGCAGTGGAGCGCAGCAACACCAGCATTGGAGTAGTCTCTCAACCAATGGCCAACAGAATCGAGGTCTGCATGGGCGGCAAGTGCAAGAAAGCAGGGTCGCTCGCTCTTCTGCAGGAGTTCGAGAATAAGGTGGGCACCGGAGGCGCAGCCGTCGGCTGCAAGTGCCTGGGGAAGTGCGGCCTCGGCCCGAACGTGCGCCCGCAGAGCAAGGCCTCAGCGGACGGTTCTGTAAAGAAGAACCCTCTCTACATCGGTGTTGGGTTGGAAGATGTTGACGCCATAGTAGCAGGCCTCTTTGGAGACGGTGATCTTGGCATGCCGGCTGCTTAGACGGTCAAGCCTTGTTGAAGCTTGAGCTGTAATCACGAATGTTATGATCCTGGTATATGTGTATACTGTAGAGCATATATATGCTACCTAATCAACAACAATCAAGGTTTCAGATCCATGAATGGTGTCACTATGGTTTTCAGAGTTTAGCATCAGTAGCGATATTTCATAGGAGTATTTATTTTCACTCTAGTTCTAATTCCACGCCATCTCAATGCATGTCACTGGGGAACGCGCACATTATATCACTGCAGCGGTCCAAGATGCAGTTTCTTGGCGGCAGACATGCTCTCGGGGTGTCGCGCTCTTGCCACGTTTTTATTAATCAATGAATCCACTGTAAATACGAAAACAAATTAGCAAACTACACGGGTATAACATCTGAATAATCTTCGCCATTTTTATCTAGATACAAAAACATCTAGCTGCGCCATCAGGACCATCATCCTGAACATTTCACAGCTGGTGCTCACTTGCAGACGTCACATTCCACGGCGCCATCACCCTGAAACAAAGCAGTGAAGGGAATGAAAGAAATCGCAAAGTTAAAAGAGTACTCGCTGCTGGTACTTCTTCTCAGTCATCACCTCTTTGTTCTGCCCCAGCCGCCGTCTCGCCGTCTTGCATCGACACGAAGGGCGGCGCGCCAACCCGGCGACGCGGAGCATGTGCCGCAGCCTTGTCTGCCCATGGTTGTAGATGCTGCAGGCAGCAGCCATGTCGAGTCTTTCAGTTCGATCTCGATCAGTGAACGCGTAACCTCATGTTGCTTATGCACCAGGTAGGTGGTTACCTGAGCCTGTGCCTGTTGCAGGCTGCAAAGAACACCAAGATGCCATTGAGTATGCCTCTGATCGCCCGGAAGATCTGCACACCATCCACCTCTTACTAATTAGAGCAGTCTGCATTGCTGCAGAGACACAGCTTTTGCGTAAATTTGGTTCTTGATGATCTACCACCTGGGAGAAGAGGTCGTTCCAGAGGTTCTTGAGCAGGGACAT
>BCLG01000487.1:112242-122680 GCA_001602295.1 Zoysia matrella
CGGACTTGAGCAGCGGCACGTTCTTGTACAGGTCGTAGAAGCCGATGAGCACGGTGACGAGCGACGCGAGCAGGTACAGCGTCCGCGCCAGCGGCCGCATCCACGGCCGGTACAGGTGGCACACCAGCGGGTACGACTGGAAGAAGATCACCCAGGGAGGCAGCCCCGACTCCAGCAGCGTCAGCAGCCGGATGTCCGACATGATGATCTGCCGCAGCTTCAGCGGCAGCAGGCTGTCGCGGAACCGGAACAGGATCAGCGTGTCGCTGTACTGCGCCGGCGCCACGAACTGAGTCGAGCGGGTCGGGGACGACGGCGTGCGCGTAGCACTTGCACTACTACTGCTCCCCACCGCCGTCGTCGGGGAGCCGCTGAACCGCGGAGTCGGCTCCGGCTCGGATAAGTCGGCCGCGTCGTCCTCGGACACCGCGCTGAGGGACGACGACGACCACGTCCGCCGCAGCAGCACGCGGTCGTCTAGCTGTGGCGGCTGCTCGCCGCCGGCCGAGTGCAGCGCGGCGAGGTAGCCCCGCAAAGCCCGCGCCTCGGACGCGCGGCCGAGGAACCAGAGGTTCGTGCACCCGGCCGCCTGCTCGGCGCTGTAGAACTCCCACTTGTTCATGTGCCGCGCCTCCAGCGCCAGGGACGTGTCCGTGAGCAGCTCGTTCAGGTAGTTGATCCCGTGCACGTCGCGCCACGCCAACTCGAACACCAGGAACCCGTGCAGCGCCCGGCTCATCAGGTCCGCCACCGCGAACCACCTGTCTCCTACTCTTGAACCGGCGGCGGAGCCTGACGAGGATGACGCCGAGCAGGAGGAGGAGGAGGAGGAAGAAGACGGGTCGACCTTGCCGTCGTTGTCCTCGGTTCGTGCCCTCGAGTTCACGAACGGAGACATCCTGTACTGCAAATTAACTACGAGGACGAATCAGTCCGTTGTTTGTTGGCTAGCTTGCTGATCAATGGCCATGATGAAACTGAAAGGCTGGTTAGTGTACGTGCATGCCTTGGTGACCATGAATTGCCACAGCCTCGCCGACCGGGACTGGCTGGTCGTCAGCCATGGCTGGTTGTCCACGAGGATGAACACCTTCTTGCTCAGCGGCGCGAAGTAGAGGAACGCCCGTGACACGTACGACTGCATGTCCCTGCAACACGCAGTTACTCGTATTAAACGCGATCGACGAACTGCATGACTACGGGAGGATGGGCCGGTCGAGGCGGCAATGCAGAAACAACTCACCCGATCTGCAGGCCTGTCAACGGGTAGATGTCTGGCAGGGCCTCCATTTCCGTCAACGCCTCAATGGGTAGATGTCTCTTCCGGAGACGAAGAGATCGATGCGTGTATCAAAGTTACCTAGCAAAAGCTCCGGAAAACACAAAGAGCCTACGCAAGTTTCGTCGGATGATCGAGATGTTCTTGGTCCAACACTGCATGAGCGAGGAGAGATGGGAAAGCAGGTCCTCTGCACGAGAGGAAATTGCGGGTTGCTCTTCGCCTTTTTTAGTGAGGCTGGAAGAAGAGTTCCTGACGCTCCCATGCCATTGTGAATGTTCACTGAAGAAAAGCATAATCACAGTACACAGTTCCACGGGTGCCGCCGGCGCAGCCCAGTCGGGCCGCCAGACCAGTCCCCAAGGACTTGGTAGGCCTTTGCTTCAATTGCTTCGGCAGCGACCATGTGGCCGAAGACTGTCGCAACGTTTCCCGTTGTCTGCGATGCAGGGAAGAAGGCCACAGAGCGCGTGCCTGCAAGCGTCCCCGGTCGCCGGATTCTGCCGGCCCCCCGCGCGTCGCACGGCCGAACCAGCGCTCCTCGCCGGGTGACTCAGCTCCGTCCCAGTCGCCGCCCCTGGGGTCGCAGCCCAGCTTCACCCCGCCCGGGTCGTTGGCTGCCTCTACGCCTGCGGGACTGTCGCCCAGAAGCCATGCCTCTACCAACTCTACGCCCCGCGGAGAGTTCTACGTTCCTACGCCGTCTGGATCGCTGCCTGACTTCCCCGCCTCGCCCATGGGCGATGTCGACGTCCGAGGCGCTCCTGGTCGTCGTCCTCGGTTTGCGATCTGCGCGCTTCGCCGTACCCCGGCCGTCACCGCTGCAGAGGGGGAGCTCTCACGGGCGCTGGTTGCCATGGTCGCTGGCACCAGGCCTTCGGTTTCGGTCGCGCAGATGAAGCTGCACCTTCTGGAGCGTCACGGCCTGGATGACGAGGCGGTGCAGGTACGGCGTTACTGACCAGAAGACTTTCTTGTGGTGTTCACGGACTCGGCGGTCGCGACATCGGTGCTCCATGCTCCCCCGTCGGTGGACTCGCCCTTTCGCTTCAACTACCGGTGGCGGAGCCGTGTTAATCGGGCAGCTGCAGGTTCGATGTTTTTCAAGGTCCTCCTAGAGGTCAAGGGTGTCCCGACGCACGTTTGGGACGTGGAGGCGGTTCAGGCGATGCTAGGCTCCTCCTGCACTGTCCTGGCCGTCTTGCCGGACACCCTCTCGAAGGTGGACATGTCGAGCTTCAAATTGGTCGCTTGGTGTGTAGATCCTGACCTGATCCCGGAGGTGGTGGGGATCATCATCCCGGAGCCGCAGGAGGAGCCTTCCGGCCATCACCTCTTTCTGAGACCGGAGGAGATCATTCACCCTCGGTAGGATACCTTGCGCTTTCGTGCCACCATTCATTTGATCGAAGTGCAGGATTTTCACATCCCGTCGGGCTCAGATGACGATCCTGACTGCTGGCCTCGTGGTGGCGGAGTTGACAGCGACGACTCGGCTGGCTACTATGGCGGCTCCGCCCGCACCTACCGATTTGACCAGATGGCTGGGCGGGCAAGCGACCAGTGGCCGCCGCTTGGTGCTGCCGGAGGTGGTCCATCGCCGGGCGCTCAACCGTCTTGTTCGCCGCCGCCGCCGCCTAGGTCGGGCGTCTCGGGCCAGCCCACCCTCGGCAACAAGCAGACAAAAGAATCTGCTTCGCGGAGAAACTTGCAAAAGGTCGCTTCTTCGCAGCCTTCATCAGCGCCATCACGTGGCCAGTATCGGTCGGACCAGGATGTCTGCCGGTCAACAGGGGACCGGTCCCCATCATCGGGCGGACATGGCAGCAGTGATACTTTTCAGTACTGCATGGTCGCAGGAGGCAGGTCTGGTTCCCAATTCTGCAGTGGCCGTTGAACAGGCGGCCTCGCAGCAGCTGGTGCCGTCGAGAGCCGTTTTCGGGCACCTCATTGCTTGTCGCTGGGCTGGAGTCGAACTGTGGGCCGTTGATGTGTCTGTGGATCATGGGGGCCCATTTGCCACTGTCCCTGAGCTGCCGGTGCCTCTGTCCCCGCAGGCTCGGCCGTCGCACCCCCAACCCGAGCTGGCTTTCGTCGCCCCGGCCTCGCCCTCTGCCTTCTTGGCGCGGGCCCGCCAACCTCTTCCTCCGGCGGTGCTGTCCTCCGCTCCCATCAAGCGCCAACCCACGGCTCACCCTCGGGGCCAGTTCCCCCGCGTCGCAGTAGCCGACTCGCCCTCAAGTCTCGCAAGCGGATCCCGGCATTGGCTGCGGCTCAAAACCTCCTGATGAAGAAGCTGGGGCTGCTGTCCGAGGACGCAGGACCTGATGCTGACTCCTTTGTGGAGTATGAACAGATGTTTGCGAATGGGCTCTCGGCGGATCAAGCAGCAGCGTTGACTGATCTCTTTCCGGACCATGTCCCCGTCTCAGAGAGCGCAACGTCAGATTCGGAGGAGAGTGATGGCGATTCATAGGCGTCGCTGTTGGTCGGCTTGATCGTGCACTTTTTGTCGTGTGATCGATGGATACAGAGAATGGAATGTCTGCGGCCTCAATTCCGTGGTGCACAGAGACGCTGTCCGTGAAATGGTCGTAGCTCATAGGCCCTCTCTGTTATGTCTTCAAGAGACAAAACTTCAAGTTGTTGATGGTCGTTTGATTCTGGATATAGTTGGACCGGGGTTTGATTATTCGTTTCTCCTTGCTGTTGGTACTAGAGGTGGCATTCTTTTGGCTTGGCACCGTGACGTACACGTTTTGCCTCTCGGCCCGGGCAACCCTCCTGTCGTCTAACTCGGAGATGCGCATCACTGCACTGTATAGTCCTAGTCGTGACGCAGACAAGCCGGCCTTCCTCTCCGAGCTTCATGGCCTCAGCCGCATCAGCTCGGGCCCCTGGTTGCTTTTCGGTGATTTCAACCTCATCTATCAGGCGGAGGATAAAAACAACTCTCACCTTAATAGACGTCTCATGGGGTAGTTTTGCCGTTTCCTCAATGTTGCCGAGTTGAAAGAGCTCTATCTCAATGGTCGCTTGTTCACTTGGAGTAATGAGCGCGTCCATCCAACACTCAGAACGTATTGATCGTTTTTTCATGACCGCTCAGTGGGAGCTTCTCTTCCCCAATAGCTACTTGCAGCCCCTTTCTTCGTCGTACTCGGATCACGCCCCACTCCAACTCTTTTTGAACTTGTCCTTTGGTCGCAAGAACAGGTTCCACTTCCAGTCCATTTGGACTAAATTCTCAGGCTACTTGGATGTGGTCAGAGCTGCATGGCGCTGTCCCCTCACGGACGCCAGGCCTTTTTGCCGCTTGGACTGGTTGCTTAAGAACACTTCTCGCTTCCTGAAGAGTTGGACTGCGAGGTTCGTGGGATCTGTCCGTGTGCAGCTCAAGCTTGCTAAGGAGATTGTTCATCGACTAGAGGCGGCCAGAGATCGTAGGGACCTGGCGCCGCATGAGGAGGCCCTACGTATGCAGCCGAAACTCAAGTCTTTGGGGTTAGCTTCGCTTCAGCGTTCCATGGCGCGTCAGCAATCGCGCCTGTCGTGGCTCTCTGAAGGAGATGCCCCGAAGCGCTCCTTCCATCTTCATGCTAATTACAGGAGGGGGAAGAATTTTATTCAGTCGCTGTGGCACAACGGTGTTGCTGTTTCATCTGAGGAAGGCAAAGCTTCCATCGCCTTTGATTTCTTTGATGGCCTGTTGGGCACGCCGGCTCAGCAGCAACACACGATGGATTTCGAGTAACTGGGCCTCCCTTCGCTTGATCTTGGCGGGCTGGATGCCCGTTTCACGGAGGATGAGATCTGGAGTCTGATAAGAATTTGCCGCCGGACAAGGCTCCGGGGCCGGACGGGTTCAGTGGTCGCTTCTTGCAGTCGGCTTGGCCCATTATCAAGGAGGACGTGATGCTTGCTTTTGATTCCTTCTGGAGACTAGACACGCGTTGCTTCCATTCGGTTAATGACGCCCTCCTCATTCTCCTCCCTATGACCCCAGAGGCTTGCAGCATCAAGGACTATCGCCCGATCAGTTAGATTCACTGCGTTGGCAAGCTCTTTACTAAAGCTTTGGCCAACCGTCTTGCCCCTCGCCTCACTGAGTTGGTGCATCAGAGTCAGAGCACATTCATGAAGGGACAAAGCATCCTGGACAACTTCATGTTTGTCCAGCCATCGGCGCGTGCGTTGCATGAACGTCGAATCTCGAGGCTGCTTTTAAAGATTGATATCGCCAAGGCCTTTCACTCCGTTGCTTGGCCATTCCTGCTTGAGGTGCTGGAGTTTATGGGGTTTTCTCAGCGGTGGTAGGACTGGATTTCGGTGGTTCTTGCATCGGCGAGCACGAAGGTGGCGCTAAATGGCATCCCCGGTCGTCGCATCCCGCATTATCGAGGCCTGAGGCAGGGTGATCCCTTGTCACCTATGCTCTTTCTCCTTGTCATGGAGGTGTTGAGTGTACTTTTTTGGAAAGCGGATTCGTGCTTTTTGCTTCAACCGTTAGGCGTCCGCGGCATTCCTCCCCGCACGTCGCTTTATGCTGGCGTGTTCCTCCCGCTGTCTTCCAGCGACTTGTGTCTGGTCAGGGATATCCTGACCTTGTTTCATGGAGCCTCAGGCCTAGCGACAAACTATCAGAAGTGCCAGATTGCGGCGATACATTGTGGTGAGTAGGAGCTGCAGCTTGCCTCAAATTTTTTCCATGTGAGATATCTCCCTTCCCGATCAGATACCTGGGCATACCGCTATGGTGTCCAAGTTGCCTAAGGCGGCGCTTCAGCCCCTGGTCGACAAGGTCGCGGACCGCTTGCCGATCTGGAAAAGGAAGTTGCTCAACCGGAGCAATCGCCTGGTGTTGATCAAATCTACTCTATCTCCTATTCCGATCTACACAGCGATGGCTCTACGTCTCCCACCTTGGGTGGTGAAATTGTTGGAGAAGATCATGAAGGCGTTCCTTTGGCAAGGCACCGGGGTGGTGAAAGGTGGCAAGTGCCTCGTCGCTTGGTGCAGGGTGCAACGCCCTTTGCATCTAGACGGGTTGGGTATTTTGGATCTTTATCTTTTGGGTCGGCTCCGTTGCTTGGTGCAGGGTGCAACGCCCTTTGCATCTAGGCGGGTTGGGCATTTTGGATCTCTATCTTTTGGGTCGGCACTTCGTATGCGCTGGCTCTGGCTTAAGTGCACGGACCTGTCCCGCTCTTGGTCGCTCCTTCCCCTACAGATGGATAGTGACACAATCAGCTTTTTCGAGGCCTCTACCTCAGTCATCCTTGGTGATGGCCGCTCAGTGCGGTTCTGGGTCGACCCTTGGCTGCATGGGAGGTGCGTTGGCTTCTATGCCCCACAGCTCCTAAGCCTCGTCTCCACCCGGAACCGCAATAGGAGATTGGTCGCAGATGCCCTACAGAGCAATGCTTGGATCAGGGATCTATCCGGTGGGTTCTTTGTGCAAGCTTTGGTTCAGTTCTTTCACCTTCACAGCTTGATCCAGGGCGTTCACCTGGAGGTGTCTGAGCCAGGCAAGTTCATTTGGAAGTGGTCTACGTCGGGTGTCTACTCCGCTAGTTCGGCTTACCAGGCGCTATTCCTTAGCCGAACCGCGGTACCTGGAGCGCAGCAGCTCTGGAAGACGAAAGCCCCTAGCAAGCGCCGTTTCTTCACCTGGTTGGTTCTCCATGGACGCTACTGGACTTCGGATAGGCTGCAATGCCATGGTCTTAGGAACAATGGCCCATGTGCGTTGTGCGGTCAGGAAGCAGAGACTATCGACCATCTGCTCCTTGCCTGTGTTTACAGCAGGGAGGTGTGGTTCAAAGTCCTTCGAGTTGCGGTTGGCAGGGAATGTGCCCGAGCAGCTGGGACACGCTCGTCTCTTGGTGGTTGCGTAGTCGGAAGACGGTGCCTAAGACGAGACGGCGCTCCTTTGACTCGCTTGTGGTTCTTGCTATCTGGCTGTTGTGGTTGGAGCGTAACGGCCGTGTTTTCAGGCAGCGGCAGGCGCTTCCTCATGTGATTGTTGATCGCTTCTGGGAGCAGGCTAGCTGGTGGAGCCGAGCGGGCTTAACCTCCTGGTCGTAGTTGTTTTCGTTATGTAGTTGTTGTTTCTTGTTTCGGGTCGGATTTTGCTGGTGATTATTCTTTTGTAGCTGGCAAGATCATCTTGTATTGCGGATTCCGCTTCTCTTCTTCTTAATACCATACGTCACGCACGTTTCTTGAAAAAAAAATATTGTTGCTTCTCATATTGCATTGGTTATTTTTAGATGGTGCAGTACTGGTTTGTAAAAAAATATAAAATTTCCAATGTACTGTTCATTGCTTTACACATCGACTGGAAAGAAAGATAAATTTTAGTTGGTATGTGCGCGTTTTAAAAATATCATTAAATTGGAAGTATGATTTTTTTTTTGAACTACGAAGTACTGTATGAATTAGGACTGATGTCTTTGGGCCCCGGCCCACTGAATGGACCCCGCGGCTCCCTGTAACCAAACGGCCCGAGATCCGCTCCCTCTCGTGCCGCACCGCGCCGCCGCGCTCACCTTCGCCGTCGCACCATCCATCGACTTCTGACGGCGGCTTCCTCGCCTCGCCTCGCCTCGCGCTC
Source organism: Zoysia matrella (assembly GCA_001602295.1). Taxonomy (NCBI): domain Eukaryota; kingdom Viridiplantae; phylum Streptophyta; class Magnoliopsida; order Poales; family Poaceae; genus Zoysia; species Zoysia matrella. The sequence goes on from BCLG01000487.1 coordinate 120,138, forward strand.
TGCCTCCACCATCCCATGGCTCTCGCTTTTGCATCCCACGCGCGCCGCCTCCTCGCCGGCGCGGGTGCTCCGGCTAGATACTTCCACGCCGAGCCCTACCAAGGTAGCCCCCCTCCGCCATCCGCCTCCTTAAATCATCTTGCGTTGCTCGCCCTGTTCCATCTCAGTGACTGAAGTTTGAGGATTTCTGAGGCGCAGCCAAGGTCGGCGTGGTGGAGTTCCTGAACGGTGTAGGGAAGGGCGTCGAGACGCACGCCGCGAAGCTGGAGGAGGCGGTCGGCGGCGACCTCCAGAGGCTCCTCGAGACCCGCACGCTGCGGCTCAAGAAGCTCGGCGTCCCCTGCAAGCATGTACGTCTTCTTTTGCTAGTTTGAGCGAGTGGTCGATGTGGTTATTTTGATAGCTGAATTTTTTCCCCGTCGTGGAAATGTTGCCATTGGATATGTTTCTTTATCCAATTTTTGGTTTATTCATTAGAAATACTGTGAATTTGTAGGTAGTCATTGTGGACCTTGTGGTGGTAAAGAAAGTTCCTGCAGAGTTTTCTGTTTGAGATGCCAAGTACATATATCCATATAGCTTGGTTAGCTAAATATATAGAGGTGTTTGACATGTTCACAGTTCAATTTGACATGTTAGGAGGATAAACTAGTCTGAACTTTATTTAGCAACTTAATTTGTTTGAATGGTATGTCCCTAGGCATTAAAAAAACTCAACCAACCTAGGAGGGAATAAGTGGTATTTATGAAGAAGAAATAGGCACCCAAATTCACGCTGAAGAGAACCTGGATGGTTTGGGTGTACACCGACACCCTTAACTAACTGAGCCAGGCTCATTTCCTGCTCTCTAGGCATTTTGTATCAAAGAGGTTGTCAAAATGAAAATTCTACTTTTGCTGAGAATTTTTGTTCTTTCTAAGAAATTTGTCTTCATATTAGTAGAATTGACAATGCCTCAGGGGCGATGGTGAAATTTTTTGAACATTTGATGTGTTGATTTGATATGATTAATTTGGGTCTAATAATTATCTACAACTTGTGTAGTGATTTACGTGATAGAATGGAAATTAAAGACATGTTTTTGTTTCACGAATGAAATTCTCCTTTTAGGATTTCTGTAACTAATATGAATGCTAGAATATCTTGAGTGCCCACTGCCAAATTTTACTTTTGAGACTGTTGTGAGGAACATGGACATAGAGAATACGCTTTATTCTTACAGTGCCAGAGTTTTGTTTAATTTGGGCATCCATTTTGATCTAAGCTTCTGAAATGACTTCAAATCATGTAAATGTCAATAATGTTTAGGAAATTTCAGTCAGCTTTGCTTCTGTCAACTTTTTTCAAGCTGTAACAGGGCACCAGCTATAGAATCAGAAAATGGACTTCTGAACTAATCTTAAATATTTTTACTATCAATGACTTATTAACTGCAGGCATCTGTTTTAGTTGATCAAATGCAATTATTTTTTGGTATATTTTGTTGAATGATCAAAAAATACACCAGGTTAACATTTCTTGTGAGTTAACTCTTTGTATTTGATACTTTTATCTACAATGCAGAGAAAGTTGATTTTGAGTTTTGCTCACAAGTATCGGCTTGGTCTCTGGAAGCCCCGAGCAGAACCCAGGAAAGTTGAATGAAGTTGGTTTGTCACTTCGAAAATAGTTTGCTCCCCTGGACACAACATATTTGAGACACTGCATGATTCTACCATCTTAGATCTCCCCAGGTCATGCTTGTTTGCAACGCTTGAACTGAAAACTTAACCCCTGGTTGTTATTCATTTTGCTTCACAATGACAACTGCAGATGGAAATTCTGCAACTTGTGTTAGGATAATGCTTCTTAAAATCATGAGTTCCACTCCGAAACTCTGGTATCTGTCTCTCTGTGTGATGTCTTTTGTTTATATCTGTCATCGGTGCCATTGATGGATGAAATCATGCTACAATCACATCTGTTTTCTGTTTTTCCTAATCATAATCCACACATGCCATAGAAACAAAAACAATTTAAAATGTGCAACTTAAAGATCTAGAGATCATCTGTCTGATGGAATAGCACCACCAAAAGCATTTAACTCCTACAAATAAAAGCAATCATTTTCTGCTCCAGGCAGAGGTCTGCCGGCACTGAACTGATTGTTTATACTCTGCTATAACAGTTATATATTGCAGAATAATTGGGTTACTTATATCTCATCATCTTGTTTAAAATAAACCTAATTTCAGGATCATACTTACAGTTTTTATCAGGGATGAATAGATAGTACAATCTATTGGAATATCAATTCCCTGATGTTGAAAATCTGTAACTTGGGCAGAATATCAACATGCATGAACGAGAGTAGAAAGGTTAATAATAACCATGAAAGTAGAAAGCAGGAATGAAAGGCTGTCTCAAAACTAAAATAAAAAAAAATCCCTCACGCACCACGCCACCAACCCACCACGGCGCTGTTGCTTTCGACGTCAATTTTCTTCTTCCTCTTCGCTCTCATGCGCTCTGGAATATCCGTTCTCCAAAAATCGCCCCCCCC
>BCLG01000487.1:122690-156271 GCA_001602295.1 Zoysia matrella
ACAGCCCCTTTGCCACTTACACGTGGGCCCTTTCTGCGCTCTAGGAGCGCCACGTCAACACCGGACAGATGCCACCACTTACCCGCCTCTGAACCCATTGGTCCGCGCGTCTTGGTGCTCTGTATTTATCGCCAGCTACCCTTCGTCTTCTCCCCGGTGTCCTTGACTTCCCCACCGTAATCCGCTTCCGGAAGCAACCCACTCCTCGCACTCCACAAGCGCAGGCAAGAAGGTAACACCGATACTTCTACTGCGTGCTTAGTCCATCAGTTCGTTCCTTGATTGCCTGCTGATTGTCTACTTCTCGTTGCAGCCCTGGAGCTATTGATCTTCCCCTTTCCCTCTTTCTGTGTATGCTAGCTAACTCTTCAAAGATCGCAAGTATTCTGTTTCTTGGATGTGCTTGCTGCGTGGTTGGGCTTAGTTTGGTGCCTGCTTGCTAGTACCTATGATTAGCTTTCGTCTATTCCTGCGTTTTTTCTGTAAAATTGAAATAATTTTTGTGAAATTTCTGTATAATTCCTACGAAAATTCTGCGTTCCAAAGGAGGCCTTAACTTTTGGATAGCCCTAGAACATTTACTAGGATTATTTTCCCCCGAAGATATCACACATGAACTGTGTTGGATTAGTCGCAAAAAAGAAAGAACCGTGTTGTATAGGTTGAAAGACGTGAAATTTATTTTCATTTTTGTATGGTGGGAGGTATAACTTTGCCTGCCTAGCCTTCCAAAGCTATTGTTTGATTCTAGAAGGAGACAGGAATTGATTGGTGAAGGGCGTCCTTCAGACCCCTCCTTTTGCCATCTTGAACTTTGTTTTATTAAACTTTTGTGAATCATTGGCTGGCTTCTAAATTAGTAAGGGTGTCCTAATTTTGGCTGATGCATATTTCCGCAGGTGCTTCGAGTCTCAGGGATCATGAGGCACAGGCCACTCTTGCTGGTGACGGCGTGTTTGTGGATCCTGTCTTGTGCCTTGCTGCTCCACGCTTCCACTAGCTCTGACGGGCTACTAAGGATCAACCTGAACAAGAACAGACTCAGCCATGCAGGCGCGAAGCTGGCGAGGCATGAGAGCCGCCGTCTGAAGATAAGCGGTTCGAACAGCGACGTCATTCCTCTTGACGACTACCTCAACACCCAGTACTTCGGGGTGATCGGCATCGGCACACCGCCGCAGAATTTCACCGTGATATTCGACACCGGGAGCTCCAACCTGTGGGTCCCCTCTGCGAAATGCTATTTCTCGGTGCGGTCATGTTCTCCACCGCTATTTTTTTTTCTTGGGAAAGAATTTTGGGGGTGGCTGGAAAACTGACCTTGTAATGTGATTGCAATATTCCGCTGCAGATAGCATGCTACTTGCACCACAGGTACAAGTCGAGCAAGTCGAGCACTTACAAGGCCGATGGTATGTAGCTTCAACTTTTAAGATTTATCTTTTTGCATCATAAGAATATGATTATCGATAGCCTGTACTCATGTTCCACCAAATTCTTCAGGAGAGACTTGCAAAATTACATATGGTTCTGGATCAATTTCTGGATTCTTCAGCAAGGACAATGTATTGGTTGGAGACCTTGTTGTGAAAAAACAGGTAAAATGGCATATTCAGTGCCATTCTCCACCTTAAGATCCATATACATGAGGCATACCTAATGGTTCCATCTGTTGTCCCATTTCAGAAGTTCATTGAGACAACACGTGAAACTAGTGTTTCATTTATCGTTGGGAAGTTTGATGGGATTCTTGGTCTTGGATACCCTGAGATATCTGTGGGCAAAGCTCCTCCGATATGGTATACATTCCAGTCTTCCTAATTCACTGATGTAAAGCTTGGCTTGCTAGTTTGTCAGCTGAATTTCACTGTTTTCTCCTATCCGCAATGGCAGGCAGAGCATGAAAGAGCAGAAACTGCTTGCAGACAATGTCTTCTCCTTCTGGCTCAACAGAGACCCCGATGCATCTTCGGGTGGTGAGCTTGTGTTTGGTGGCATGGACCCTAAACATTACAAGGGAAACCACACCTATGTCCCTGTTTCAAGCAAAGGTTACTGGCAGTTCAACATGGGGGATCTCCTTATTGATGGCCACTCAACTGGCTTCTGTGCCAAAGGCTGTGCTGCTATTGTTGACTCTGGAACTTCTCTGTTAGCTGGTCCAACAGTATGTATATCCTTACATAATTTCTCCGTAGTTTTGCAGGCATGCGCACTTTGTTAGGAAATATAATGTTGTGTGAAGTTATTGATTGATAAATTAATTAGTCGGAACTCATTTAGGTGCTAGATTCATAATCTCATATTAGCCTCACAGTCCTGAAGGGGGCTACAGACATTTTATGTCGTGACTAAAATCTTTAAATTGTACTGCTTGCAGGCTATAATTGCTCAGGTGAACCATGCAATTGGGGCTGAGGGAATTATTAGCACGGAATGCAAAGAAGTGGTGAGCGAGTATGGAGAGATGATCCTTGACTTGCTCATAGCACAGGTTTGCTAGTTACTGCATTTCTCCGTTTTCTTCATATAATCAACCTATAAGGTAGTTGTGCTCTGTCAATTAGCTTGAAAATAAATAATTTGGTGATGCTTTAACTCCACAGACAGATCCCCATAGAGTATGCAGCCAGATTGGTCTCTGTATGTTTGATGGCACCAACTCTGTCAGGTGAGCACATTATGCTGGTCTTTTGTAGTATGAGTGACGGTAAAAAATTTCTTTCCTGTATTACTGAATATTGTTTCGTGATGTAATAAAGTTATTATTTGAAACTTGTGCAGTAACAAAATTGAGTCTGTTGTCGGTAAAGAAAACGTGGGCTCAGACGTAATGTGCTCAGCATGTCAGATGGCTGTTGTGTGGATAGAGAATCAGCTCCGCGAAAACAAAACGAAGGAGCTGATACTGCAATACGCTAACCAGGTTACTACTTGTGATCTACTCTGACTCTGCTTGTACCACCTTTGAATTTATACAATTGCTGACAAGATTCTACCTTGTGTTCCAGCTATGTGAGCGGTTGCCAAGCCCCAATGGGGAATCAACAGTTAGCTGTCATCTAATCTCAAAGATGCCAAATCTCGCATTCACCATTGCGGGCAAGACCTTTATTCTGACACCGGAGCAGGTGCTTTCTAGTAGCCCATAAAAAGGCCATAGCTCATTTTCTAACTTTGAGCTTTCACTTAAGCTTTCACTTTAAGTTGAACTGTCAAGCGCGTCGGCGCCCAAGACTGCAGGTCTTTGGTTGCGTAACTCGTAGGTAGTATTAGTAATTGGCCGAGGTTTTACCCCTCTGCGCCCTATGGTGAAGGAGATGAGATTTAGAAGAATTCAGGTAGACTAGAGAATTGATATTTTTTATTGCTTGCCTTTCTCCTCACGACTACATTTACTTAAATAGCCTCTTTTTTTAACCACCTAAAGAACTACTCTGCTATAATTAAGGTCTAACTCTTAACTACTAACAAACTCTAACAAATTATCCTAGCTACTAACAAACCCTAACAAATCCTTATCCTAATTAACTGCGCGTGCCAACAGTAACGGGGCTGCTACAATACAAGAACTGCTACAGTAGCACGGTTGCTACAGTAAAGGCCCAAAAGTTAGCCTGGCACACGTAACATCTCTCTCCCCCTCGACGAGCAGCTCGTCCTCGAGCTGTCTTCATCTCCCAATTCCATTATAAAGAGGCGTTGGCAGACTTTGTTGTGGTAGTGCCCAAATTTCTCATTGCAGTTATAGCATAGACCTAATCGTCGGCGTTCTTCTGTCTCAGCTGTGGAGAGTCGTTTCACTTACCGGCCTTTCACTGTCACCACGACAGAGAGTGGAACCGTGCTGCTTGGGGCCGGCTGTGGCGTTGCCTGCAGCATTGGGTCGGTAGCAGCCCTTTGCCTCGGTCCAGTGATGGCGTAGTTTCTGCTGCAGCTGCACATTGATCTCGGAGTTTTAATTTTTAGGGTAGGCTCATGGCGACGGCGAGAGATTCTGGGTTATGAATCTCGACGTCAAGGCTGAGAGGCGGTTGGAGGCCTGCTGTGAACAGCTGTACGCGCTGCTCTTCTGTAAGGAGACCGGCTCGAGGCAGTAAGGCCTGAAAGCGTCCTGGTAGTCCTCTACGGTCCCGATGCGCTTGCATGCTGTCAATTCACCCAATGGATTGGCGCGTAAGGGCGGTCCAAAGCGGAGATTAAGTAATTCCGCAAAGCGCTTCCACGGGGGGTGTCCCTTCATCTTGTTGGATTTGTATGAACCAGAGTTGTACGGTGTCTAACAGATTGTATGATGCCATCCACACCTTCTACTCTTAGGCGATGTGTTGCTGGACAAAATAGGACTCACAACGGTTTATGAAGGGCAGCGGGTCTCCCTTGCCATTATACTTTGAAAAATCCATCTTCTGAAATCTGGGTGGGCTGTCGTTGTGATGCTCCTCGATGCGGGCGGTGGTGGTGTTGGAGGTGGAACCTTGAGCTGGTTGGGTTTGCCTTTGTTTCAGGCGTTGGATTGCTTGAGTGTTCACCTCTGATTTGTTGGCTAGTGAGGCCACCGTGGCTTTGATTTCCTGGAGCTCCATCATAGATGCGAGGAGAGTCTTGAGATCGTCATCTCTCAGCATGGTGGCGACGGCAGCAGCGTGGACAGGTTTAGCGCCGATTGGTGGTGGTACAGATCGCCTGGATCGTGATACCAGGTTGTCAAGGACGTCGGCGTCTAAGACTGTAGGCCTTTGGCTGCGTAGCTCGTAGGTAGGATTGGTAACTGGCTGAGATTTTACCCCTCTGCGTCCTATGGTGAAGGGGATGAGATTTAGAAAAATTGAGATAGACTAGAGAATTGATATTTTTTATTGTTTGCCTTTCTTCTCACGATTACATCTGCTTAAATAGCCTTTTTTCCTAACCATCTAAAGAACTACTCTGCTATAATTAAGGTCTAACTCTTAACTACTAACAAACCTTAACAAATTCTTATTCTAATTAGCTGAGGGTGCCAACAGTAACGGATCTGCTACAGTAGCGGAGCCGCTACAGCACACGCAATGATACAGTAACACGGTTGCTACAGTACCAGCCCAACAGCCAGCCTGACGCACCTAACAGAACAGTCATGATAAGGTATTTTGAGGCATACGTGATCAGTTGAATCTTAAAAAGTCAGGATTCAGTGCTCGTGTTGTTCATGAATTTTTAGTTGCTCTTTTTTTATTTAATCGTACTCATCGTACATAACATTGCGTGTTGAGGAGTTATGTGTCAAATTGCAGACTTTATCTACTTTCATTTTACTTGGTTTGCATTCTTGACTTTTGGAACTTCTATTGCAGTACATTGTGAAGCTGGAGCAAGGTGGCCAAACTGTCTGCATAAGTGGGTTCATGGCATTCGACATACCACCTCCGCGGGGTCCTCTTTGGTATGCCCAATAATACTACCGTCCTATGTAATGGCTCAAAAAATCTGATTTTCTTCCCTGTCACAATCTTATAACTTGCCTTGAACTTCTGCAGGATTCTTGGGGATGTATTCATGGGAGCTTACCACACGGTGTTCGACTTTGGTAAAAACAGGATTGGCTTCGCGAAATCTGCCTAGAGTGTGGGAGCAGTCTGCTCTTCGTAAAGATAGGCGTATATATTAGAGATGAATAGTTTGGCTATCTAGTATACTCCCTCCAATTCCAACAATTCCAAAAGTATTGGCATGTTGACTTTAGACATCAACTTTGATCATTCGTTTTATTTAAAAAAGTTTAATAAATATTATATATTTTATTATAATTTTTTTTATTATCAAAGTAGTTAGATTTATGAATTATAATTTTACACATTTAAATTAGTTTTTTTTGAATAAAACGAATGATTAAAGTTGATATCTGTCAACGGTGTCAAAATTTAAAAACGGAGGGAGTATACAGACAATACAATGTAAATAAAATGGATTGCAGAAAATACTGAATCGATACTAGTGATATTGCACAAAGGGGAAGATCGTTTTATATCTTCCTGAAGAAAGGAATGCTTGATGTATATGAAAGAAAGGACCATTGTGCAAAAATAAATTGCTACTATATTTGATATCACTCTGGACTTGTTTATGCATAGCTGTACAACTTATGGCTATTGGGATGTAAAAGCAGTCCAGGATTTACCTTGAACAGAGGCCCATGCGTCAAAGAAATTCGGTTCATTTTGTGTTTATTTATTGAGATGTGGGATGACTTTTGGCTATTTGTGTTGACCGAGTCAATTTTTTAAATTCTGAGGCCAGAGAGATGGCATGAATGTAAAGGGAGAAACTCGGAATGGGCTGGGCTTGAATAAATGATAGGTGCAAACTAAATGGGCCATTCATTAGGCTGACATGAGACAACTTGGTCCATAAAGAATAAACGGACCTTTAAAAAGCCTAGCGCTACCCCCAAAAGGAAGAGCCTTTTAAAAGTATCTTTTGAACGAAAATAAGAGCAACCTGAAGCAGGCTACGAAATTAAATCGCCTCTATTAAAATCTCAAGTATAATCCATTTACAGCAGCAGAAATATACAGTATACATTGTACAAAACCGATATTTTTAACTGGCTATCTGTATTCTGTATACGAAATATGCATGTACAGTAATCGTTCGAAATTGTTGATTCCCATGTCAATGCCGGCTTTCATGTAGTCTCTGTAGAAGTGTCCGCAAGGCTGTCTCACGTGCAGCTGCCGCTGTCGTGGGCTCGGCGGCGCCTTCGCCGTTACCATCTCCAGCATCACCAGCGCCTAAGCGGGAAGCTCCATCGGCACCTCCGGCCATGATCGACGAGAGCGCAGTCGCCAGCACCGTGGTGAAGTTGGGGTCGCTGGTGATCGCGGCGGTCATCGTCTCCAGCGCCGACCGAGACCTCCCGTCCGTTCCGATCACGGTGGTCGGCGGCGGCATCAGGGGCCTGTGCCCGGGGAAGCCGTACATCGGGAACGGCAAGGTGGGAACAGAGGACGGCGGGCGCTGCTGAAACAGGCCGCCCGCGGACGACGGCGCCGTCGGCGAGTGTGTGAGGTCGAGGGTGATGGTCGGGAACGGCGCGGAGGCAGAGAGCNNNAGAGAGCGTGGCCCCGCCCATTCCGTAGAGGTGGTGGAAGAGCGGCGGCGGCGGCGGGGCCACGACGTGGTGGTGGCCGAACATCGCGCCCGCGGCGGCGTCGCGGCTGACGGCCGGGCCCGAGAGCAGCATGGCGGCCGCCGCGGATGTGGTCTTGGCCATGGCGGCGGCCGCCGGCGGCAGAGGGTGGTTGTGGGTGCCCTCGTACGTGGTGACCAGCACGGCCTTGTCCTCCGCGCACCGCTGCACCTGCACACGCACGCACGTGTTAGATTATTCAGTCAGTCGGATCTTTGACGCACGTACTCGCCACACTTGCATGCACGTAGACCAATAGGCGTCCTCATCTCCAGTCGCATGCATAAACTGCACTACAGTCCATGCCAATTCAGCTACTGCTAGCACGTTGCAGGTGAGGCGTCACCATCGTTGCTAGCTGTTTAATTGCAAACGTGTTAAGGGGTGGATCATGGTGTTGTGTGTCACCATATCTCTAGTTATCTATTTGTAAATAAAGCTGATTATATATAAGTGGAGGCAGAGGGACAAGTAAGATAACAGGAGAGAAGAAAGAGAGATGACCGAGTTCAATAGCGTATGCGAGTGTGCAGCCTGCTATGTCCTTGCATACGTTCACATGAGCATGTCAAGGATCTGTCGTGTCACAGAGAGAGAGAGAGAGAGAGAGAGAGAGAGAGAGTATTCAAATGTGCCTAACCTAAGCTGTTTTCTTGGATGTTCCCAAAGTGCAGGCCATGTTGTTTGAATTCGGGCCAACACGCAACATAACCAGCCAATGAATATATACTTATATAGATCAGTTGCTTACTGGTTTAGCTAAGCTAAGTACTACATATTGTTTTTTTTTCTGAAAGAAAAGTACTACAAATTGTTGCATTATACCGCTCTAGTGTCGCCGGTCATCCTTTAATTTTTGGCGCTTATCCTTGACCGATTGTGCGTGTGCAACATAGCTAGCTATATGAATTAAAACATACTTCCTCCTTTCTAAAATCATTATCGCCGACAATAACAATTTCAGAATGGAGGGCTATACGTATGTACTCATATATGTACTTTAATTTGACAAGACATGTGTGAATGAACAAAACTAATTCGTGCAACGATTGTTTTTCTTCAGTGAATTTCAGAAGGGGTCCTAGCTAGAGTATGAGATAAAAAAAAATGAATACATACCTGCTTCCTGACGGGGCATCCTGCGGCCATCGTGCAGCGGTAGTAGGCTCTGGGGCAAGGGTTGCCCTTCGCCATCTTCTGCCCGTACTTCCTCCACTGGCATCCATCGCTTATCTACGTTTAGATCAAAGATCGTCAAATAATCAGCTTGAATATAAAGTTTGGTTTTTGGACAACACGTATATGCATGTACGAAATTGATCTTGCCACGAGCATCAAACATAATTTTCTCCCTGATAATTAAATAAATTTGTGGTTTATCCAACAGTCCTCTTATCATCACGTACCATAGGCGCCTCGGATCGTGCGCGCACAGACACCCTCGCTCTCCGACACGGCGCGTCCGCGGCCGCCGCCCCCGCGCCGCCCTCTGCGTTCTCCCCGCGTTCCGGCGTCCCGGTGCCATCCTGTTGCCCCCTCCTGTCCTCCGCCTCGCCGCTACCACCGTCAGAGCTCGCCCTGTCGCTGCCGCCGTCGAGCACCACGGGCGCCGGCGGCCTTATCGCCGGCGACAACATCCGGGGGTCAGTGAACTGTTGCTGGTGAAGCAGCGTCGAGTTCGTTGACGCGCTGCTGGCCTGCACCGACCGATGTATCAGTGGGATCGACATGCATGAGTCAAGGCAGAGTTAAACGGGCAAGAGAAAAATGGAGCGCAATTTAAGACCAGTTGCAAAGTTTATATGGCGATCGATTTGAAAATGCTGTAGTACCAGCTACCAAATTGCCAATAGTAAGTGTGGCTTCGTTAAGAAGGTTTTGCATTGATTTCTGATGATTCGCACGGCCAAGTTGCTGATTTGCGACCACGATACTCCACTTGTATAAGGGCATGCATGTGCGGCAGTATCCAAGCCCACGCATCGAACCAGGGACACCTTACCACTATCTAAAACTAATTAGGTCTGGTTAGCACCTAATGAGGGTGTTGGATTTATTTTTTTGAGGGATTCTTGTGCTTAATGATTGATCTAAAACAAGTACATGCCCCCCTTAATTTGAATTAACTTGTCATTAGTTCTGATTCTAGACACAAAATTTAAAGAGTAAAAAAGCCTATGGTGCGTAGAAAACTAGAAAGAGAAATAGAGATAAAATTTAAATGTGTATTGAAAAGCGAGAAAAGATAAGTAATTTGAGTACAGTGTAAGAGTTTAGAAGACAAATAAATTCAAATTAAGAGATTACTTACTTGTGGTTAGAGTTGTACGAGTGGACTTCATTTGAATTTGGTAACAGCACCAGTGGTCACAGACTGTACTTTTGTACGAACCAATTATGAAACAAAACTACGAGCACAATGGATAGTACCAGTATAGCTAGGTCTCTCTCTGATTTTATCATCAGTAAATAAATTAACCTGCCTCTAATAACCAATGCATGCTAATATGAGCCGGGTATTGACTTCCTAGTTCCTACACAACTTCCTTCCTTGATAAATATCACCAAGAATTCAAGATAGAGTCAGCTGCAGCGACGATCACGGGGCCAAAAAGGAATCAGATGGGTACGGTGTCAATTCATCGGATACGGAAATGTATTCGGCCAGTTTGCCACAGCACAAAGATACTCCGTTTCTTAAAGGTGGGGGGGGGGGGGGGGGGTTAGACCAAGGCCGTGTGAGACTGTCGTATAAATATTTCTTTTGCTTTAACACTTGAAAGTACGCCGTTGACCAGCTCGGTCCCAACCAAGACGTGTGGTCACTTCGTTTCTTTGAACGTAATTTGAACACGGAAAATGAGAAAATACTGAACCGAAGACGAAGGAATCGATGGGCAGTAATGGGTACTGGTTGAACTTGATGTATACCTGGTGCTGCTGCTGGGCTTGGAGGAGCTGGTAGTAGAGCGTGCTGTAGCTGCGGGTGAGGTCGTCCAGCCTCTGCCGGAGGCGCCGGTTCTCCTCGCCGGCTTGCCGGAGCGCACCCTCCACCGTCGCCATGTCCACCTGCAAGCGTCAATCCGCATAAGCATGCATCCATAAGTGTTTCATTTGTGTCTCTGAGCAGTATTACGATCGAATCTATCAGTAAGAATGAAAAGATATATAGCCTACCTCTCTATGGTCCGTCCTACCGGCCACCGTCCCTTCGCCGCCGCCGTGGCCGACGACCGTATTCGCCGCCCCCGCGGTGGTCAGCAGGTCCAGCGCGGTCTGCAGCGTGCACGCACATGCAAACAGAATCAATCAAACCGCACGATCCCACTATCCCAGCACAACCGAAACCGAGGTCAAGATCCACAAATAAATGCAACAAAAAATCTCAACTTGCGAGATCGATCTCAACCCGGCCTGTCGGCCTCGATCGACGACTTACGTTGACCACGTTATCATCTCGGCCAGTGGACGGTCCATGGCGCTCTCGGCTCCCACCTCCTCCGTTGCCGCCTGCTCCGTCGTCCTCACCTAGTCCTTCTTCTCTCTCCCGCGGAGAAGCCAGCGCGCCGCCGCCGATGGAGAAGAAGTCGACCTCCCTGATCTCGCTCCGGCGCAGCCGGCTTCCCCGCTCCGACAAGATCATCGCCTTCTCCTCCTCTTCTTCCTCCTCCTGCCTGTGGTGGTGTTGAGTCCTTGACGCCGCCAAGTCCATGGACGGGATCGGCAGAGGTCGCATGGCGAGCTAGAGAACACGGCAAAGAACGGATGGCCCCCTATATACGACTGCGAAGACGTCGGCCGCGTCAAAGCACAGGGCGCATCAAGCGAACAAGAGGGACGACATCCATGACAACTACATAACGAGCACGGAACGTGAAACGGAAAGGCTTGGACTTTGGACTTGTGAGGAATGGGGACGGGTCGGCAGGAAGGAGGGAGTTGGACCAATGGGAGCGGGTTGGAGATGGTGGGCCAGCCGCGTCAGACGGTGCGTCAGCGTGACAGGTGCCTGAGGCCGGAGGGAAGCGTGTCCAAGTGGAACGATAGCTGGGTTGCGACTTTGGGAGTGGTCGAGAGGAGGCCACGAACCTGCGGCAAGCCACCCTCGTCGTTTACCATTTTGCTGCTTGGATTCAGTAATAAAACCTTTCAATCCCTTTTGTACGTATATGCTTAGTTAAATATAGCATACAAAATGCATCAATCAAATAAGTGAGTTTGGTCGTAGTCAAATCCTTCAAATTTTAACCATGAATAGTAAAAGCTTGAAAAATATCGGCAAACTAAAAATGATACTATATCATTAGATTCACTATAGAAATTACTTTCCTAATACGTTTCCTCTTTATTTAAAATACTTTATTATTATATACTCCATCCATTTAAAAAAAACATTTATAGGTTTAGTCAAAGTCAAACTTTTATCACTTTGACAATTAATAATGCAGAATTAATTATGTTTTATCATATAAAAGATATATTTTTTGGATTCATTGTGAAATAATTTTTTATAAAAAGTATCTTTGTATATTAGAAATTATGTATTTAGAAGAATTTGACTTTAACTAAACCTAAAAATGCTTATATTTTGAAACGGAGGTAGTATATATTATGATTAAAGTTACAATAATTGACTTATCAGACCTACACACACTTATATTTAGGGACGGATAAGGGAGCGGTGAATTTTGAAATATAGACACGCGTGCGAAAGAGTACTCACCCATATGAACACATGTCCGTGCACCCTATCCCTTTGACTCTGAGTGCCTATGTGAGACCTTGCTGGGTAATTATTGAGATTCATGAATCTTTTGTTGACCTAGCTTTGCTAAATTTTGAACAAAACGATATCAGGAATAAAGATCGGACGGAGTACACCACACTAGAAGGAGGAGGAGGAGGGGGGGGGGGGGGGTTAGCTAGGGCTAGAAAATTAGTGGCAAGGACAAGGATAAATTAAGGTAAGCACACATTCCTTTCGCGTACCTTCGGGTAATTTGAATAATTTCAGCTGTGACCAGACCGTCGAGCGACTTGCCACCAGCTTATTCAAACCCACCTTATGAGTACTCGAGATTTTATTATATATAGGCTGCAATTAAGGTAGTTAACGATATATATATATATATATATATACACCCATGTGCTTAATTCAAACAAAATCATCAGCACATATCATTGGTTTGTAAAATGGCCACTTGCTCGATCTTTTTCAAACCAGCAAGAAACGAAATGGAGGTGCACTGCAGGCTTAAAGAAGTACAGAGGAGAAAAACTCCAGCTCGTGTCTATTATACATTATCCGGCTGAATTTGTGGAGAATTGGGAGGAAAACAGCTGCATGATGAGTGAGATTGATCGAAATGGCCGACTAGCCAAGTAACCAGGGGTGTACAGGCAGCTTAACTAGTCAATGGCCCTCGCCAGCTAGTTGACAATACGCTGATGAACGACCTGTTCAGCGTAGACTTCAACACGCCAGAAAAAAATCTTCTTGATTTAGCTTGTTGGTACAAGTTAGAGCTAGAGATGCCGTCCAGCTGATTGATTTGCATGTGAACGCTTGAGGTTAACGAATGAACGCTGGCTTGCACGTTCTCCATAATCCTCGCACGTTGACAATTAACGTGTTAGCGGGTGCAGTGGATGTTACTTATCTGCTAGTGTAGCAGTTACTACTGTGAGATTATAAGTGAAAAATTACAGTACAGGTATCTAGCTACCAAAGGAATGCTAAATTACACAGATATCTGCCAAAGATCAGTACATGTAAGTACATGGCTTGATCTAAATGTTTTTCTTACTAGCTATTATATTTTTAGCGATTGAATGATGCAGAGACGCTCCAATTTTTTTTTCTGATTTAATGTTGGAATTATATACTCACAAAGTCTAGCTATATATATATATTTTTTAAAAAACACTTTCAGCAAGTCAAACTCGCATATGGTTTCATGACCATTTTTCGTAAGGAGGAACATATGTGACATGAGGGGACAACGACTTTTGAGGGTTAATCAATCGTCCACCCAGCTTCAAACAATGGTTTCTCTCATGCTCGTTCACATAAATTTGAGCAGGAAGAACTCTTTGCTAATTTTATTTAAGAAATTGACCTAACTTAACCAAGGGGCAAAATGTAACTGATTTCGCAAGTCGAGGTGCGTTCTTCATCGCTAGCTCTACCTTAGCTATGAGGAAGTATCATGCACCCCGTAGTTCAGAATAACATCTCACTAAATGAAACTAAAATCCCTATACAATCAAACGGGCAATAGATCATACTACTCCCAAGGTTGTCCTTACTTATGATGGTCTATCGATCCAGTAAAGGTGTTCAACTTTTTTGCACGTTGGCTAATAAAAATACAGGCACGGAAATATCCATGGTCATCAACTTATGCAACCTTTTAAATTTGACTAGACTGTGCGACCATAGTGATCGCTAGGTTCTAAAACCATTCACGTCATGTGACGCACGAACGCATCCAATCAAATCTAGTTAATTTGCATGCAAGTTGGGGTGTACGAGCTGGTTGTACATAACAAACGCATATGTATTTGACAATTAACCTCTACTATATAGCCAACAATGCAACCAGCTGTGTAAAACGGGATGGAACTTAGGTAAACGCCGGCGAAGAAAATCAGGCATGGACGACGCAGAATTTTGACGCTCTAAGATCGAGCCCGAGGCGCCCTAGCAAGTCCAAGCGAGGCAGCCGGAGGGGAGAAATCAAGGGCGTCCGCATGCGTTTATTTTCCTCCCATCCCATGGACGGGCCACGTATCACGATCACATGCAGGTTAGTTTATGCTTTCAAGAGAAAAGCTAGATCGAGATGCACGACCAAACGAGCAGGAGCCAAGAGACGCTGATCAGCTAGGTCGTCGCGAGGTCGCATGCGACGGTGCCGAGGTCAAGGAACCACACGCGCATGTGGACCAGAGGGAAAGCGATCGATATCGTAAAGGTGTGCGTGTATAGTTAAGCTAGCTAAAGGTGAAAGCAACGACACGAGGAAAAAAGGTTGGCGACCGACGGGTAAGTGTTTTCATGATCGAGCACGATGCAATTGACATTATTCGGTGTACGTTATAGAGATACTGTTTGTGAAAGAAAAGAGAGATATCTAAGAGCTGCAGACGAGACCAAAATGTCGCTGATATCTAGAGAGAGAGAGAGAGAGAGCTCTGCAAGACGAGACCAAAATGTCGCTGATATCTAAGGGCACAGCTAGGTCTCCATTAGACCGGTAAACGAAAGCGGCGACCTAGCTTGCACTCCGGCCGGCCGGAGTCGCAAGTGGGCGATGGAGATAGATAGGTCGGCCAGCGTGTACTGTGAAGAAAGCCAACGGGAGGGAGACTTGTGGACACCACTATTAGTCAGTCAGTCAGTCTCGAGCTACTTGCCACGAATGGATCGTCAGACGTCGTTGCACGCATGACCATTTGGACGACTTTCCACAGCTTCCAGAGAGGAAAATTGGTCCAGGCGTACGTGTTGATTATTACTATCACCGATCGATTATTTGATGTGTCATGTGTGTCTGCCTTAAGCAAGAGGGACATGCATGGAGATCTGATGATCTCCACGCAGGCACGATTTCCATGGCGGTCGATCGGTACAGTCGTGCAGACTCATGGCTATTAGGATATAGATATCAACTGGCCTGACCTTGCTTCTTCGTTCACTGGCGCGTTGGTATAGGCGCGTCAAGCACCGGTCCGTACGTCGTCCTGTTCGCCCTCCGCCGCCTAATTAACAAGTAGTTTGAGGCGACGAGGAGCAGCCCTTTCACGACCGTGTTGCCGTGTACGGCCTAGCTAGTGGCCTATACTTACTCCCCCAGTTTTAAATTGTTGACTGTAGTTAATTTAAATTATAGTATTTTTTTCATTTTTAAGTTATATATTGACACTGTTGATTTCTAACATTAATTTTGATCATTCAACTTGTTATATTAAATTCGATCATTTTTCCTGTTCCATCGAGTTAATCAATATATAAAGGGGTAAATTCCAAGATGTGTAGTAGATGTACGAAACTTCAATAATGTTTCTACCAGTATAAAAAAAACTACTTTGTCCAATCTCGATTTAGTTCTTTCGGTCATTTATGTTTTCTTTTAAAATTATTTACCATTCTTACTTTCTGATACATATCTCTATTGCTTCACCTCTCCACGTTGTGAATGACTTTCTTATAAAAAAACAGAGTTGAAAATAAGGCCTCCACAGGGGAAAAAAAAATAGGAGCGCTCTGGGCCCTGCAGTCGCTCATGGGCCCAACGCTTAAGTATCTCGGTTTTCAGTGGACCGTTGAACATAAGCCCTCCACAGACAAATAGGCCCAGCACACTGCAACCATGATTTCTCCACTGCTCTGGAACGGCGGCCCATCCGAGTTTGCGCCGACGAGTGGTCGGTCACTGCTGCTGGAGGAGGCGCTCCGATGCTATTGGTTTCACTTCAAGAGTAACGCTTTACGGGTCGTTAATTGTAATTTGTAACGTTGCACCGGCCTGGTGATGTGATAATATAGAGTTCCATGTACCAGAAGCTTGTGGCGACCACATGCCGTTAGACGACCCAGCATCTAATCAGTATGGACACCGTGTGCTACAGTACGTATCGAAATTTTCGGAATTATTATATGTACATGTATATAGACGATGTTATTTGGCTGTTGAACAATTATCAAATGTTAGTCCATCAATCGCCGGCGAGAGGTAATCATTAACTGGCCGGGGAATAATGCTAGGATAACAAAAGGATCGAGCTTTCTGCCATGTTCAAGGCGAGAGGTTCTCCTTGTTAACGGAATAGATATGTACGATAATTTAGACACTGTACAATTAAGCTGTTCCACCACTGAACCATCACCAAACGTAGTTGTGCGTATCGTTTGGCACGCTACTCAGAATCATGAGACGTTGGGCGACTAGCTCCCATGTCCTTGACAGTTTCACGAGACTCTATAATCATTCGATTAGCGGCCAACTGGCCGTTCGCTCATGCCCAATCACCTGACCCAAGTATTCCTACGATTGTCCATGCGATCCATAACGTGTGACCGAGCGACGAGCGCGGCATCGACCGCCGCGCCTCCGAGTTCATCGACATGGTGGCATCACGCTCGCGGCCGGCGAACCGTCGCCCTCGGCGGCGCGAATGAGTACTGACCGATCGATCTCACGTGCAGTTGCGCGCGGTCTGCTGGCCGGCCGGGCGGCGTCGCCGTCGACACGGCGCGCGGCTATTACTGTACGTTGGGGCTGCGTGTGTGGTACGTGCCGACTGCTGACCGCAGCGACGCCGCCGGCCCTAGTCCATGAAGCATGCTCACGTGCATGGCCGGCGTGTAACGACAGTGACTGGGGGCCTTTTGATTGGTGCCATGAATTCCAGCCCTCGAGCAGCGTGTCACGTGAACGCCGGGCTGCGTGCTTTCTCCTTCCGGCTGGCCGGCCGGCGACGCCACAGATTGTAATCTACTGTAGCTCAACTTCAAGATTTAGTGGTGGTCCATGTTAGCACATGTCTGTCTGTGATTTTAATCTCAGTCTCCAACGTATTCGTTCCATCATCATCATCATCATATATATATATATATATATATATAACAGAGAAGAATTCAATGCAAAACAGTTTTCAGTGTAAAGGTGTAAAACGCACATAGATAGAGGGTTCACATGTGCAGTTTTATAGAAAGCTCTAAAAAAATTAGCTTCTCGCAAAAAAAAGTCTCTTCACCACACTTGCATTTGAACGATTGTATTGCAATTTGATGGTCACGAATGTTTGTTTGCACTGATTGCACTGAAACTGTTTTTCACTAAAATTTTCTCCCTAAAAAACCGTAGTCAGAACTGAGATTAGTACATAATCGTGCCCAGCTCAGTCCAGTCTCATTGGTAACCGCGACATTCGGCTTCAGAAACTCGGCTTGATTTATTCCAGGAAATCAGGTCCGTTTTAATTAATTGTCTCCGCGTTGCTTGTTAATTTATGTTCCGTCGCTCGACATCAACGTGCACTCCCCACCAATCCTGTCTTACGGATCTTGCCTCCCATCTTCCTCTCTCTCTCTCTCTCCTCAACTCCGCGTTCAGTCGGTTTCTCTCTCCTCTCGCCATGGATTATATATGGGCTCACAACCTCACATGCACTTGTTCTTCTCATACACACAGAAAAGGCTTCGGTCTACGGAGAGAAACTCTGGTCGATTGGATTCGGATTTGCAGACCATGGGTTCTTGGGTGCGCACCATCACGACGCCGTTCAGGAAGATGCTCAACCCGCAGCGCGACCAGCAGCGCGGCAAGAAGGCCTCGCGCCACCGCCGCCGGTCCTCAGGTAATTAACAGTCGATCGACCTGATCCATTCCTGGTGCTCCAGCTCTTCTATTGAACCGTTTGATGATATGCATGAACTCAACTCACATCTTCTTCTTCGTCTCGGTTGGTGTTATTACTCAGGCGTCACGGCGGCGCGCGGCGGCGAGTTGGAGAGGACGACGTCGTCATCGTCGCAGCTGCACGGCGAGGTGATGGCGTGCGCATACGAGGACGTGCAGGTCATGTGGTCCATGCTCGACAAGGCCAGGATCTGCAGCGCCGCCGCCTCGTAACCCTCGCATCTCGTCGCCGACGCCACCCGATCCGCCGTCCGTCCGTCCGTCCTCTTTTCATGGAGTTCGACGAGACGAGATGATCGAGGTCGAGCCATACCATCATCAGTAGTAGAAACATAGGAGTAGCACACAGCTATCATTCGCGTTAAGCAAGCTATTGGTCGATGGAGTCGGAATCCCCAGTGCTGCTGGCATGCACATGGCGCTGCCTGATGCGGCCTGGAGAGATTTGTTGGTGACTGCTGCCATAGCACATTAGGATAATGATATGTTGTTGCTTTTGAGGCCATGGTTTCTGCCCACTAGCTCTTCGATCGTAGCAGCAAAGTTTATTTGGTGTCAGCTATGCATGTTGTTCATCATCCGATGGATGATCAGTACTCTTTCCAAAAAGTTTAACCGATAATCCCTTTTTTTGAAAAAAAAAGTTGAAGTGGTAATATTTTCCTAGTTCTAGCTATACATTACGTACACGGTCAGGGCCGGCGAGTAAAAAAAATTCGTGGACGAAGATAAACATCACGTACGCTGCAAAAACCTATATGGGGTTCAAATATGGATCAGTCTGTTCACAAGTTCAAATCTTAATATACGAATCCTGACACATCTCTCTAGCACCACATCGTGCCATGTCACTAAAATTGTTACTCCCATCGGATAAAAGTG
Source organism: Zoysia matrella (assembly GCA_001602295.1). Classification (NCBI taxonomy): domain Eukaryota; kingdom Viridiplantae; phylum Streptophyta; class Magnoliopsida; order Poales; family Poaceae; genus Zoysia; species Zoysia matrella. The sequence goes on from BCLG01000487.1 coordinate 141,171, forward strand.
AAGCTCAGATCTGCACCGTCCCAGCTCGGGTGAGCACCGGTGCCCCCACCTCCTCGGCGGCCCACGGCCCACGGCACGCATACGGCTCCCCATCCCCCTCCCACGGCAGCCCGCGCCGCTCACTTACGCTGCAAAAACCTATATGGAGTTGAAATATGGATCAATCTGTTCAGAAGGTCAAATAATAAACCATTCACCACTCGAGCGGTTCCTGCTTGGAGTAGGATTTTGGTGAAGGAATAAATAATACTAGAAACGAAATGGGCCTGTACCAGTACCGTGGAGCAAGTAAAGGCACATAAAATGGCGGCCCAAAACTCACTTGAGTTGAGTGGGCAATGACGGCCCAACGACCTTGATACCTGAACTTTGGGTGGCGTTTCTCTTAAGGTTTGAATTATGCTGATCCTTTTCCCTTGACACAGTAAGCTATGTATGTACTATTGGGTTCAAAAATAACAATGTTATTGTTCTAAATATCAGAAGCGATAAAAAAAATAACCACTACCCTATAATTGGTTAGGATTTTATTTTTCTCTCATGGTCGGCGACCTTGTGCACGTACGTTCTCATCCTGGAAGAAGATGAAAACGAGGAATAGTTCCTGGAAAGACTCGACGAGGTAGATAGACTACATTTCAATCTCTGCCGCGCGACTGACAGGAAACGGAGGGCGAAGATCGGGGTATTAGTACTAAAGCCTCATTGCAAATTTTAGGAGTTCCTTAATTCGCCTAACATTTTTCAGCCTTTCAGTTTTGAAACACGTGATCATACGATTAGATCAATCATATCTTTGTACAAACAAAAATAAACATTTAGTGAGTTTTAATTAACTTCTAACGCCTACAGTGTTGTTTCTCCATGACCATCCTTAACGACAAATTTCGTACACTAAAAATTCCATCCATGGTGGACTCTGTTACAAATCAAAAACAGCAAATGCATCCAGCTGATCTTGGCACAGCACAAAGAGTTGATGTCGTCAATCTCTGAAACCGTAGCTTCATGTGACGGAGGTGCTCGATCGTGTGTGGAAAGAGCTAGCTCTAGGTGGCAAGGAAGCATCGTCTGAACCAGGTCGGCGAGCTTGTGCACGTACGTTCTCACCCTGGAAGAAGATGAACACGAGGAACAGTTCCTGGCAAGATCGGGGTATTAGTACCAAGCCTCATTTTGCAAGTTTTAGGAGTTCCTTCGCCTAACAATTTTCAGCCATTCACTTTTGAAACACATGATCATACGGTTAGATAAATCTATGTAAAAAAAAGCATTTTGTGAGTACTAATCAACTTCTAACGCCTACAGTTTTGTTTCGCCATGAACATCCTTACCGAGAAATTTTATATACTAAAAATTCCATCCATGGAAAGAGATAGCTAGGTGGCATTGTGGCAAGGAAGCATCATCTGAACCAGACGTTCCGCAGCACGCGTGAGATCACTTGGGTGATCATCGCTAGACCTGATCACCACCGTTAATATATAGCACTAGCTGGAGAGAATGCCGAGTTCGTCGCCGGCAGCCGGAGTGAGAGGAGAAGATCGATGGTGGGATTAGGATATGACAGCGACTACAGGAGGAGGAGGCTGGGACGAGCTCGCGGTATGGGGACGAAGAGGCGGGAAACTAGTAGGTTTGGACGCAGCTGGCGACTAGCCCGATCGAAGAACGGCATGGCGAGCACCAACGGGACCTCATGGTCATAGAAAGATTATCACTATAGGATGAAACACGGCCGGCAAACCCCAACCCAAGCTGGCTGCCATGGATTCTAGGATAAGCACGGAGTAAAACGTTTCTCACAGTTTCACACTCCTACATTGGACGATATTGATGCCCTGATCAATGTACAGCTCAGTTTATTATTTCGTCATTAATCGATCATAATTAGCACAGAGGATTACAACTCAGAGTTTGGAGGGGCAAATGAATGTATAACATTTTACCTTTTTTGCAAAATGGTGTGGACATAACAATCTTTTTTTCGTTTTCGCGAAGTAGTCTGATTGTAAGTTTTTTTTTGAAAGGAAAGTCTGATTGTAAGTAACAATGTGTGAAACCGCAAAAACAAAAACAAAATTTTTTAAATATCCCGCTGTAGAACCAATTCTTTGTGGAGAAGAACATGACTAAATTGCTTAGACCATTTCGAATACATAGAGACTGAGCCTAGTCTAAGAACTACAGCTCGACTGACGCAACGAATTCTGAATACTGAACTCGATTCTAAACTTAGGACTCTTACAATTTTTTCAAATAAAATTATAGATGCAGCTTGAAATGGATAATGCCCGCGCTTGGAACAGCTATGCGTGCTTGAAGGCAGCAACTCCGCCGGAGCTTCTACAGGCCATGCTGCTTCCTGATACGCTGCACGTCGTCGTCGGTAGGTGCGACGTTGCTGCCGCTCCCGTCGTCCATGATGGCCGCGACCATCTCCGCGAGGAAGCTGTCAGGGAGAGGCTTGCCGTCCAGATCCATTTGGAGAGACGGCGCAGGCGTGTCAGGTACCACCGGCGGCGTAGCAGCAAGTGGAGGCGCCACAAGCGGCGCCTGTGCGTCAGCCACAACCGCCTCTAGGGCAAGTGGAGGCGCCACAAGCGGCGCCTGTGTGTCAGCCACAACCGCCTCTAGGGCAAGTGGAGGAGCCACAAGCGGCGCATGCTCGTCAGTCACTGCCATCGGCGCCATCGTAAGCGGAGGCGGCACAAGCGGCTCCTGTGGCCCCGGCACGAGTGCAGCGTCGGCCGGCGGCGGAGGAGCCGCAGAAGTAGCTTGAGCGGCCAGGTTGTTGATGTAGCTGGCGACGAGGTTCATTTCCGCCACGTACGCCGACTCCGAGAGTGGAGGCAGCACAAACGGCTCTTGTGGCGCCTGCGCGAGTACTGCAGCATCGGCCGGCGGCGGAGGCGCCGCAGAAGTAGCTTGGGCGGCCAGGCTGTTGAGGTAGCTGGCGACGACGTTCCTGTGCGCCTCGTACCCCGTCTCCGGGAGTGAAGGCAGCATAAACGGCAGCTGTGGCGCCGCCGGCGCGAGTGTTGCAGCATCGGCCGGCGGTAGAGGCGCCGCCGCTGTAGCTTGGGCGACCGGGTTCCTGATGTGGCGGGCGACGAGGTTCATGCGCGCCGCGTACGCCTCCTTGACCGCGGCGGCGAGCTCGGGCGGCAGGTCGTCGAGGTTGAGGCGGTCACCGTTGCGGATCGCGTTGAGGACGAGGTAGGTCTGCTGGGTGCAGTTACCTTGCTTCAGATTGTCGAGGACCTTGGTCACCTTCTCGACGCGAGACTGCATGAAGGCCTCGATATTCATGTTAGCTTTGGCTACGTCGGGCAGAGAGACGAACCTTTCCAGGATCGTCTTGGTCTCCGCCGCCGACGGCCAGGTGACCGCCTCGGCCTCGCCTTGGCAGTATATCACCACGGCCACCGCGACGTCGCAGAGGGTGGCAAGCTCTTTCGCCTTCTCCAGCAGCGTGGCGCGGCGCTTGCGGAGCGCCGACTGCCGCCTTCTCTTGTTTTCGATGAACTTGATCTTTAGCGGCGAGGGAGCCATTGGTGGAGGTCTAGGGCACGGCTAAGGGAAGAGTGTCTTTGCTTTCTGTTCTGTTGGTTGGTGTGGTGTGAGGAGGAAGGAGGAGAATGCCCTATTTTATAGCAGGTCCGTCTGACACTCAAGGGAGAAATGAGTAATGGCTTCGGCGTTAGAATGGCATGCTGTAAGTATGAGTTATCTGATACGGCTGGAAATTAACTCCAAATCAAAGAAAAATCTTTTTACAGCTTGCTTGACCTGTTAACAACCTTATGACACGTAGCATACAAAAAAATGTTCATGGCACATTAAGGTACGTGTCCTGTACAGCCTGCAACAACCTGTAACATTTTTCTTTCTTGTTAATTAAAAAAGAATTGTTCCTGCCCATTTTGTATGTGTGTATATGAGAGAGAGAGAGAGAGAGAGAGAGAGAGAGAGAGAGAGAGAGAGAGAGAGAGAGAATTCAAAAAATGTTTACACAACTAAGAACAAAGTCCATGTTATATCCATGCATAAACATTTATCAGCATCATATATTGACACGTAGCTTGCAAAAAAAAATGTCCATGGCACACGAGTGTTGAAAGAACAGCCTGCAATTGACCTGTAACATTTTTCATTCTTCTGAATGAAAAGATAGAGCTGCCCACTGTTGAGAGAGAGAGGAAACTTCAAAAAAAATGGTCACACATCAAAGCATGAAATTCATGTTGCGTTCATGCTCGTGCCCACTCAAAAGACCTCAATGATCATGACACGTTGGTAACCGTTCATGGCTGATCATCTGTTGCAACTGTCACATTTCCATCCCTACACCCTTTGTTATCTTGATACTGTAAATTTTGGTTCAATTCGTAATACACCAACATGTCCCAAAGTATCTCTTCTATAATTAATGAAATTGGCATCTTCTGTTCCTTTCAAAAAAAAAAAAACATGTCCCAAAGTACTGTGGTAATGTTGAACGGGGAACTCAAGGACAAATGACCTAATATATATAAATCCTGAAGTACAAGACTTCCCTGTTATGAAATAGTATGCCTTCTAATAGCTGGCGAGCCAGAAACATGCTTGTCAAATAACGCCCACGTTGCTTACTTAAATCTCGACTAGATCTACTCTGAAAATAGTTAGAATATCATCATTTCATAGTAGCTGCTAATAATTTTATTGTCTAACTTATCGGTTATATACGGACAAAATTACACTTGTTTGCATATCCGCACGCCCAACGCCCCCCACCCACCATAACCACCCCGTCTGTCGGCTCAAATGCAATATATTCTTATTTATCTATATGCAGATATAGTTACATGCACTCGTGTGCACCCGACACCACCCCCTCCACCCCCTCCTCCCCCTCCCACCACAATCAGCCACCAATCGAGCCTAGTGCAATAAATCCTTATTTATCAATACATGGAGAACAGGCCCCCTCCCTGCTCGACTGCAATAAAAGAAAAATGAACTATATGTTCCCTTTTGTTTGCAAGTGACGTGTTTCCTTTATGGTGGTCCGGGGGGCACAAGAATTTCCCACGTGGCATGATTGATCAAGATCAGTAGTTAAATGCATCAAAAAAAAGTTTTATGTTTAGATACTCCAAGAAATAACAGAAGTTTTCTCTACTGGTGCTCTGTTGGTCCAGACAAAACAAGAGAACTGCCAGTGTAATCTGTGAGTTACTAGATAAAACAAAATATGCAAATATCTTCTTTCTTTGTTTGATTTGGCTTCTCTCTGACATGGGAAAATAATATAGTTTTTCTTTTCTGTTTTGCTTTGATTCAAAGTTATAGGAAAACAATCTTTTGTTTCACATTTTTGGGACTTGGAAATAATAATCTATCAAAGGATGGGTGAGTTTTTCTTTCTAGTGCAAGAGAAGGGTGAACCCATCATTAGTATAATAGTGGTTTCTGTTGGTTTGGGTGTAACTATGAGCATATGGCTAACAGCTTTTGCTACATTAGATTACTCCTAAACAAAGTCCTACATAGCTTTGCATGCTTGCAGTGCTACATAATAATGCCAATATATGCAGTCAATATTGCACTATACATGATAAATACCGGAGAGGCTGTCAGTAATGCACAAATTTTGGTCGCATAAAAAATAGCACTCTAAATTATGGGTAAAGAACATATTTCTCAGGTTCAGCATAAATTGCATCACATGCATGGTTGTGGTTCACAGTTTCTAGAAAGAAATATTCGGTTTGTGGCAACATTTTCTAAGACTCCCAGCTAGAGCATAGATTTGTCAGGTTCAGAAAGTTTATGTTCCAAAATAGTTGTAGCATAAAAATAACTAGGATGGCGTATATTCTGCTGCTTCATTTTCCACCGGGCTTCAGGATAACCATAGGGTGTGTTCGGCAAAGCTGGCTGTGCAGCTGCTGCCGCTACGGCTGCCAGCGAGATAAGAGGGCTCTCACTGACAACCGGTGGATCAGAGACATCTCACATAACCTCACAGCGGCGCTCATTGAGGATTATGTACACCTTTGGTCACTGTTGAACGATCTGAATGTATGTCTTTCAGACTCCCAGGAAGATACCGTTCTATGGTGTTTACTCGTCAAAATCTGCCTACAACCTCCAATTCGAGGGAGGTATGGACTCCATCTTTTGTGAAAGGGTGTGGCGGTTCTAGACGCTGCCAAGATGCAAGTTCTTCATATGGCTGCTCTTGCAAAATAGAATATGGACTGCTGATCAGCTGCAGCAAAAGAAGTGGCCAAACCAGTATTTTTGTCCCTTCTGCTACCGCAATTTGGAAACAACAATTCATCTCTTCTCGGAGTGCTTAATCGTTCGGCAAATTTGGATGGCTATTGCAACTTGGATCAATGACCCTTGTCTGAAACCAACATCCTGGAATGAAGCTGGTGGCATTGCATGTTGGTTCTTGACTGTGACGGATAGTTTTGCCACTCTGAAGCTCCAAGGCTCCTGCTCCCTAATCATCTTAGTTCTCTGGACAATCTAGAAGGAACGGAATGCAAGGGTTTTTGATGACAAGCTAAAGCCGATGTCGCGCCTTGTGACTGAGATAAGGGAAGAAGCCTCACTCTGGTGTATGGCCGGGGGCCGGGGCTAAACGCCTTGCCGATGTTGTCTCGCTTTGTAACGAGTAGTCTGTTTTTTCTCTTTACGCCAATTTAGCCCATGCTCCTAAATCTAGCGGCTTTAAGCGCTTCTCGCGCTGGTTTGTAACACACTCTATTCTTCTACTTATAATTGAAATGCCGGAATGTTCTGTTTTTTTCCAAAAAAAAATATCTACTACAATTTATAGTGCAACTGCAGCCGCTTATAGCTTAAACGAACAGGCCCATAAGTTAAACATTCCCAAGGAAAAAAATGGGTGCGTTTTAGCTACCAAGAAGAGCATACTCCTATTTTATGAGTTCATTGTTTCAACTACTGCATGCTGGTATAATAATGCAAAGCATAGAACATAACTTTTTGGAACGCAATGCTAAGTTAGAAGTGCACAAGTTGTAACCAAAGAATCTCAAATGGGCAGTTGAATGGAAGTTTACACTTTTGATTACATTACGGATGTTGAATCCTTTTTTTTTTTTTTTTTTTGAAACCGGGCAGGAGCATTGCCATTCATTAATATAGGAAAACAGTTACAACAACCAATTACCTGGAAGCTTGTGCAAGTACATATACTCATTCGCTCCAATGGCCGGCCTTGCTATATGCTCAGTGATCTCTCAGGTCATATAGCCGAATCAATGTACCTGAAATATAACAGTAAACTAGACTTCCCAACACAGCAACATTGCAACCAGCGCATGCATTCACCTACTGGCTTCGATGTCAAGTTTTACAAAATTAAGCCAAACCAATGGTTTGCCAGCTGACCAAAATGCAAAGTGATCTAGTCCCCCCCCCCCCCCCCAAAGATTATATCAGACAAAAAGGATGGAGAAGCTTGGGCTTGTTACCAGAGCTATATAGATCAATCCAGACATTATGAAGGAAGCGGGATATACAACTTTAATTAGAAATAAAAAAAAATCTTTTGGAAAATAGCTAGCATGATTTTTCGTACAATAATATACATAATATCAGAGTTGTCCGAAACAAGGAATGGAAGCGCGGATAATGCAAAACAATATTCCGCTAGAATGTCTTCACAGTTTATCATTACCAGGCATAATAGACTATCCATCTGCAAAATGATTCATTTCACCATACTGGTAGATCGTACTGCTGTTCTTCTCGAATCTGCATAAGCAGCCTCGTTATAAATTCAAAATCTGGACGAATGATTGCCTGCACGCATTCTTCAGGTTAATTGAAGGCCTTAGCGAACTGCACACGCGAGGAATGTATAGGGCAGAGGAGAGATAACATGACACCAGGGTCTTGTTTGCTTCGTTCATGGCTATACCGCGACAGTCGGCGGCGTTGCGTGATGAAGAGATCGACCCGGACGTTACAACCTCCTCCCGTTCGGGGCTCGAGATCGCCTGCATCTTGAGCTCACTCGCTGGAGAGATCCGTAGATGTTTAGGGTTCTCTCTCTCTCTCTCTTTTTTTTTTTACTTTTGCCATTATTTTTTCGTTTTAGGCGGTGTTCCATTTCATGTGAGAGAGAAGAGCGTTCACAACAGTGCTGCTGCACTCTTTTATAATGTTCAATACTTATATAAAACGATAATTCTGAATATAAAGAGACTGTATTCTGGATTGACAAGCATTCCACAATGAACATGACCTTAGTCGACTCAAAAGAGTTTGACCACTTATCCAAACAAAATATCAAATTTGATAATTCAGAATACAAAGATATTCGATTGAGGACCATTCGACACTAAACATGATTTTAGAGTTTAGACTTTAGAGTGCCCCGGTCGGGACAACTCAGACCATTGGAAGGCTTGGATCGATAGCTGAAGTCGAAGCCCATTTACGTGGCAGGCTTGAAGACGAGCCCCCTCACGAAACGTTCCAGCTCGGCGTCAGTAGGCTGGACGCCCCCGTTCTCTTCGGCCATGGTGGCTGCCGCCTTCCCCAGCAGGCCGCTTCCACGCCGAGCCTCGCCGCCGTCCATCCCCGCCGGCGCGTTCACACCACCGGCAACGGCAGGAGCTCCTGGATTACCCGCGGCTGGCAGGGCCAGCACCACCACCGGCGCAGGTGAAGGCGACGCCATGTGCAGGGAGTTGATGTGGTCGGAGACGACCTTCTTGCGCAGCTCCACCGCCGCCGCAACGTCGACGGCTTGGTCGGCAGCCAGGCCGTCGAGGACCTGGCGGCGGTTCCCGGCGAGAAGCTCCCAGAGGACGAGGTAGACCTCGTGGGCGCGGTTGGTGACCTTCATGATGTTGAGCTCCCTGCGCAGCTTCTCGACTTTCTGGCGGAGGAAGAGTTCGTCCTCCACGTTTAGCTCGGCTTTGGCGGAGTCGTCAGGCATCTCGATCTTCCCACGGTCCACGGCTAAACCACAAACCCTAGCTCCTTTCTACCTACCTTCGCTGCAGCTAAAGAATGTATTTTTTTTTCTCTCTTTGGTTGGTGTGAGAAGGTCGATGGAGAGGAGCTCGATCCATTTTGTAGCTGGTCTGGCGGGTAACCGTGGAAAGGAGTTAAGCCGCTAAAAATGGAATGGTGTAAAGGTTGAGAAACGAAATGAGCAGAAGATCATTTTGTGCGTATCAAAAAATGATTCTATTCAGACTGTGGAGTACAGCGGGCTGTCTATCAACAATTTACTTGTGACAGCTAATGAACGTGCGGACGAAAGTTTCGAAAACAAGCCGGCCCAGTTGTTGTGATCCACTCACGGGGTTAAAAGGGCCCAATCGAGGCCTAACTCTTTCTCCCGCCTCCTGCCGTGAAATTTCCACGGCTGGATCGTTGGCATGGAACTTTTCAACCCTTACACTGTTGCTGAGACTGACTTGTCGATCACCAGAAGATTTTCTGTCTCTCTTTTAGACAGACACGCACGAACAATTGGGTCAAACACGTATGTTCTTCACTGAAAAGCTACCGGATACATGCATACATACATACGTACAGGATTGCAAGTCTCTCGATCGGGTTACATAGAGAACACGCGTGTTCTTCTGGCATCTCTGGAACTTTTATAGCTAGACGGCGATGGCGGAACCACCCCCGCTTGGATGAGCAAAGATGGGATGGGAGAGCAGGGGAGGACGTGCGTACAGGGTGTGCGAAAGAGACGGTTGGTTGGGACCTGGGAGTCCACGTTGACGGACGCGGCCCCGGCCCCGGCCGGGCATTGCAGGAGGTGGCGTCTGTATATCCATTTTGATTTTTCGTCATTTGGTGCTCTTATCTTAGACTCCCATATGACGAAACACCATCAACCACGTGTGACGCAGCGAAGCAAGCACGTGCAAAGCCCGGAGTCAAATGAAGGCTTCCCACGGGTGCAAACCAAACTCGCACACGCACACGCACGTAGCCGCCACTCTAGAAGCTGCGACTTACCGCTGCGGTTCATGGCGCCATACATCCGTGTCCATCCACCTTCCTTCTTCCACCGATCGAATAGGAGTGCCCTTGCTTTGTTTCTCTCGTTTAATTTCCCTTTTTAGTACTAGCAGCAGTTTCCTTCTTCCACCGGCAGCCGGAACGGAGCTGTGGTTTGCCTCGTGCCTGCTCCAACACACTGCTGATCGAGCTGTCGCGTTAACAAGGGCGTCCGAGAGTTTTTTTTTTCTTTTTCTTTTTCTTTTTCAGAAGCAGTCGTTATTCATGCGGCTCTATAATCATTAATGTAGGATTATTTGAATAATAGTAGCTATTAAAATTTAAAAAGTGCAGCCGATTCTCCAACCTTGTAACAGCAAGAACAGAGGCGCGGTAACAAAGCCACGAATTAACAGGAGTAGGATGATCCAGAACAAAAGTCGACTACATATGGACACGCAAGCTAGGTTCTGGCATCAGGCGCCAAGAGCGAGGAACAAAGCTACTGTAATAAGAGGAGTACACTCATGAACCGAGTAAGGAGAATTCGACTGCTCAGACCGGCACATCGACAAACTCCTGATCAGATGACCCGGCACATGCTTGACGACGACAGGCATCGGTTCATCGTCGAACTACTCCAGTTAATAGGTGTGCTTGGTGATGGCGTAGATGGCGTAGATGATCCCCGGAATGTACCCCAGGATGGTCAGCAGCAGGCAGATCCAGAACTCGTGCTGCAAGTGATTTGGAATTCAGCATCAGCACGTCCTTCCTGCGAGAGAAATACGAATTCGTGTAACGTATACGAGTAATACGCACCCCGCATCCGAACTTGAGGAAGACGCCGAGCGGCGGCAGGATGATGGCGATGAGGATGTCGATGAAGTTCGCCGTCCCCGCCATGCCCGGTCACAGGGCTCCTCTCCGGCACAAAGGAAAGCTTCTCTGCTCTGCCTCGGTCAGGTCTGTCTGCTGCGGCTAAGGAACCTGGGCGGTGTCCTGCTTCGATTTATAGACGGCGACAGGTTGCTCGAACGAGTTCCATCCACGGACAGCGACGGGCAGGACGAAGACGAAACGGAACACGTCGGGGTTTGTCGATGTGCCGACAAGTGGCTTCCATCCGGCCTCCGGTGCCCGGCGCGTGGCAGCGGGCTGCGACAGCGGGGCTTCTTCCATTCGCTTCGATCGGACAGGTACACCCCGCTGCGATTCGCGGGTCGTACTAGGAATAATGCTGCAGTTCCTTTTTACATATGTGATGTGGAGCGGCAACCAGCGGTTTACACGTCGGTTGCCCCGCGACGACTCTTTCGGTTCCGACCACGGCGATGAAGAACAGCTCCTTAAAAAAATGTGGAGACGAAGAGCAAGACGCAAGTATACAAAAGACAAGAAACCGAGGAACTAACTGGGTTCGGGAATGACAGTTCAGTAAAAAAGAAAATGTCAACGTTCAGTTGCCTCTGGATGCATCCACCTCTTATTCGGCTGGAGTATTCTGCTTTGAGTTTTGAAACAGGATAGTAAAAGGATGAAATAGTCTGTCAATAGGACTTGGCTCACTGTTGTGTTGAATAAATGCGAAGGGGCATGCACCTCTGTAACTGGTCATGGTTAGATGAATAATTTATCGCTTCATTGATCGGAGTTCAAACTAACGAAACCAATTCAAGTCCCTCGTAGCACACAACAAACTGCTGAAAACTTAAGCCACCTCTGCCACGCATTGGCAGCCGAGAAGCCACCTCTCACGCTGCATACAAACTGCTGAAAACTCAAGTGCTACTAGCATACAACAATGGACATCCTAAACTAAATGAAAGCTGGCACTGGCAGCGCGCGCCACGGCAATAGGGAAGAACGCCCAAGAAACCTGTCTTGGTTTAGGTTAGAGCAAATAAATCAGAAGCTCGTTCAACAGTCTGTCAGGATTGAATATTTGCATCTTTCACTTCATCCAACCTCTTCTTTGGCCTGTAAAATTAATCCCTAAAAAAGTTAGTCTAATTCCTTCTGATATAGTATAATTTCTTCATAAAGTGAACTAGGCATCGCTATTAGTCCACTTATAGTAAGTTTGGAGTTAAGATGAAGAACACGTGAATAATAAATTCAGTTTCACAGTAGAATAATTTCTAGTAAAAAAAACGTTGATATCGCCTCTTTCTCACCTAGAACTAGAATTAGTCTCCTCTTTTCCATCGACTCCAGCTTCTTCATTTCCTATGACATCTATAACGGGCTCATACAGGTACCACTCCTTCCTTTTCCTGACAGAACAAAACGGAAATGAAGAATCAAGGTGGTTTCAAGACCAAACCTTAGAAACTACTCCTACTCATGCTATTACTCAAACAACGTGAGCAACCAAAATGTGTAAGTCGTTAATACCATATCAAGAATTTATTATATGAGAAAACATCTTACCGGATGACGCTTCCTTTGCTGCCGAAATACTTGAACAAGTCCACTGCATTGTTCACGGCTTTACTGCAAAATATGGTCAGACAAATTTCATGTAACATATAGAGAAAAAACAAAACTTGAAGGAAACCATTTATTCTGAATTTTCTGATTGTTATCTGCATTCTTCCAGCTCCACAATATTTTTCTTTAAAAAAAACTCTTGCACGGACCTATTTGAAGAAAATTCTGGTGCTCGCCTCTTCTTTGACACTTTCTCTCTCATAATAGAGACGCTCTGACTAGCAATCTGCAAAATTACATTTCTTTTCATTTGAAGATCTTATTGTGCAATAAAAGATCAACCAAAAATGGAAGTAAAACTTCGCAGGTCTTTGCAAATGGCGCATAGCAGGGAAGTGCATCTAACCTCATAAAGCTGCTCACGGATGGAAACAGCAATCGCAGGCTGCACATCCAACATGAAAACTTTCTCAGTACAAACAACTTGCTGAAACTAATATGCAACAAGTATTTACCCACACAAAAATGCGACAGTAAGAAACGTATGCACTAGTAGGAATATGCAGACATCACCAGTCTAAAAATAAGAGAATAAATGCAAGAAAAATAAATCGAATGACAATGATGCACAGTAAGTTTATGATGGTTAACGAACATAATGATGACAACATGTTCCAATCTCCATTTGTTTATTCCAGCAGAATTTCAACTGAGGGAATTTTTGGTATGCAAGCAGATTTCAAGGGGTATTCCGGATCAGAAAGAAAACTGTCATTATAAAAGATGATTCTTCGGTTTGAATTAACAGATCAAAAAGGGGAAAATAAATGGACCGGCAATGCTGCATGCCAAGGAATCTAAAGATTTGAAGGCCTACCCCAACTTCAGGATCCGCAATGTTCAAATCGTCACATAGCGTCCTTGCGAACTCCTCAGGGTCACTATCAAGGTTGCCTATGTCCTGGGAACCAAACGTGGATATGAATTACTAAGACAAGTAGACAACACATCTCAACAATGCAAAGTAATGATACCTACAAATAAACAAACACATACATACATACCCACAAGAACTGGTCTCTAATTACAGTATTGTTCACTCGGAGGTCGATCTGCAGATTCACCGCTCCTCTCAAATGTCAGTGATTTAAAATAAAAGACTAGGAGGACCAGAAACAGAGTTTACAGATGATCTGCAGCAATTAGGCAGAGAAGCAAAGCAAACCTTGAGAGGAACAATCTTCTCTTTGAGCTGCATCTCCTGCCCCTCGTAGGAGCGGAACTCGGCCAGTTGTCCCTTTCCGAAACAATACAATCAATCCATAGATAAGCAGTAAGCAACAACGCTGTGATGTCATAACGGGACTAAACCAGTATGGAGAAAGTGGGTTACCTGGATGGACTGAAGCATCGGGGGAACGAACGTGGCCGGCAGCTTGAGATCCTTAGCCGTCCTCTTAGCGAAGCTGATGATCTCCGAGTCGGGATCTGCGGCCCGTCCAGCATGAGAGGTGAAGCAAACGGGAGGCGAAGCGAGAAAGAACGCAAGGAAACGGCGGGCGAGGGAGTGCAAGGGAGGGAGCTGGATGGGTACCTCGCGGGTTCCAGGTGAACGCGTCCCTGTACCGCTGGCCGTCCACCTCGATGTCGACGCGTATGGGCACCAGGTTGTCCCTGGTCGGCCTGCGAAGGACAGGCGAGCGATTCAGCCACCACCACCCCCTCCTACTCCTCGACGCCAATTGACACACGGCCACCCTAACGGAAAGAGGACTGCTTCTTCCAAGCAGGAAGGGAGAGGGAGGAGGAAGGAGAAAAATTACATGCGGAAGCTGACGGCGGAGGGCCTGGAGGCGCCGAGGCTGACCGTCTTCATCTCCCGCGCCGGTGACCGGTTCGTCGCCGTCGCCCAGTGGTGGTCCTTCTGTTTGCGCCGCCGTGCGGGAGCGAATCGCCAAGTTGGGCCGGCTATCCTGTCGAGCCGCGGGTTCTTTTCGGAGTCCACAAGTCAAAATCAAATGAGGACTCGTGTTTGCACCGCTTTAGAGCCGAAGCCCAATGGGCGTTGAAACCGTGAGGCCCATATGGCCGAGCTCGGGTAGAAGCCCAATCGGCGATGAATCGTATTTGGGCCTCCTTAGGGCCGAAGCCCAATGAACGGTGAAACCATATGTCTCATAAGGCCGAGCTCGGTTCGAAGCCCAATGGGCGATGAAACAGCCCAGATTATCTGAACGTTGGATTCCTTATCAATTTAATCCATTTATCATCATGATCTGTTTCAAAAAAAAAAAATATCATCATGATCTTTTTTCGTTATTTCATTTCAGACTTAAAACCTTTTTTTTTTCTGACTCAACATTTCAGACTTAAACATGATCGTAAAAATTGAACCCAATAAATCATATTCCTGGATTCATTTGTAATTTCTGCACTTGACAATAAACAATAATCTGCAGGATCATTTTGGCCGCTGCCTGGACGCTGTCATTTTTCCATCAACTAGTCTAGCTGGGAACCAAAAAAAAAAATACGAATGTGAAAGCGCTGGACTTATTCCAACGGACAGAGCACGAGCAAGTGGTATGTGAACCCTGCGCTGCGCCCACAGCACTGCACAGCAGAGTGGTTACACGCGGACGGAACAACAAACGTTCGACCGGCGACGG
>BCLG01000487.1:156281-186222 GCA_001602295.1 Zoysia matrella
GAGCTAGCGCGCGCGCCGACGGGACAGGACGCCCCGCCGGTGGGCGTGCGGTGGCCCGGCGAGCGTCAGCGAGCACGTGAAGGCGCCGGGAACCTGCGGTCCGCGTCGCGCCACGGCGGCGGCGGGTGGACCTACGGGACGGGCGCGAATCAAAAGCCGGGCGCGGACGCGACGGCGGATGAACGTAAAGGCCAGCAGCACCGGCAGTAGGATCTGGAGAGGATCAAATGCTAGCGCGTCGCGTGATGCTCGTGGACGTCTGCCAGATAACTTCGATGAATGAATCACGTGGAGGCTTTACCATGCAGGATAATCGGGGATGCTTCACTCATCGATAGAACTTGACTTCGCCGGACGTCCCGTCGGCGCCGGCCGGCCGCTCTCGCCGCGCGCCGGGATCCATGCACGCAGGTGTCGACGACGCGACACGGTGATAGTGTTCTCCCGCGCGCCAGACTTTTGAATTTTGGTCGTCTATGAAATGAAAGAAAGCTGTCAAGAGGTCTCATTTTCTGAAATGATTATATGTTCTGATTTCAACATTTACCTTTGAGATCAAATAGACTCACTTTCAGCCTCGAATCATTTCTCGTCGAAGAATAAAAAAAACCCTTAGGTGCCGTTTAGCTAAATGTGGGTTTGTGAAATGGTTTGGAAAAAAGAAAGGAAGAAGAGATTCGGACTGTTCATTTCTCCACTTTATTCAATCTCAACCTTCTATTTATTTTCCAATCCCAAATCTACCCCTCGTTTCTCAATTACCAAATGCCACCTTAAGAAATGGGCCAGTACAACTGATTAAAAAAAAAATCTTAACAAAGGATAATAATATACACTGCCATATATTATCAATCTTGTACGCGTATATAATATATAGTTTAATCTCTAAAAATATGCATTGTATCAGCTCTAGCATGACAAGCACACAAATAACATACTTCTACATAAAACAAGTGGAAGGCTCCTTCAATGGTCCTATCTCCATCAACGATGAATTTAATAGAGTATGAAGATGCTATTTTTAAAATTGATTATTCACTGATTCTACAAAGTGATTTTTTTAAATAAAATAAAGGAATATGAGCTAAAAAAAGTGATTATGTGAAATTGTTATATATTCTGATTCTAAGATTTACCCTTAAGATCAAATAGACTCACTTTCGGTCTAGAATCAGTTCTCTCCAAGAAGAATAAAAAAAAAACCTCTTAAGAAGTGGGCCAACACGACCGGTAAGAAACAGTTTTTCTTGAGCCATCCGGATAAGTTTTCTGCTGGCAGCCTACGAACGAGTTCCTTGCACCTTTGACATCTCCGTGTAACCGCGACACCAACGGATGGGTCTTCCCCACTTGTCCGCCGCTTCCTTGGGTTGGGTTGGTGGCGCGTCGCTCTTAACAACTCGCCTCGCCCGCTGCCTCTCCTCGTCTCCATCCTCAATCTCCACACACGCAACGCCACTGTGCCAGCTCCTGCTCCCACTGCAGTGCTACCCCGGCGCGCCGCGCCATTGCCGGTCACCCACCTGTCGCCGCGCCAGCCACCCTCGCGCCGGTGCGCCGTCTCCCCGCTCGTTCGTTCATATGTCGGTTCTGCAGCATCTCGTGTTTCTTTTCATTTCAGTGGATTTCGTTCGTGGTCGGTGCTGACGCGTGGTAGGTAACTCGCAGGAACCGTCCGGGCGACGAGCTGGCCGAGCTGCTGTGGGACAGCAACTGCCCGGCGCTGAGGACGACGCCGCACTTCCCGGCGGCGGCGCCGTTCCAGCCCTTCACCTGCGGCGCCGCGGGGAGCAGCAGGGCCAACGAGCTACTAAACAAGCGCCACGCTGTCGGCGCGATGGACGACGACGTCGCCGGCCTCGGCGGCATCCCGGCGGTCCACCACGACCACGACCACGACGCCGTGCCGTGGCTGCATTGCCCCGTCATCGACGATGGCGACAGCGACACCGCGCCGCTGCCCCCGGAGTACTGCGCCGGCCTGCTCTCGCCCGGGTACACCGGCCTCCACGCCTTGCCGGACCCGACGCCGACGGTGTCAGACATTGCGCGGTCGTCTTCCACCGGTGGGGCGGTCGTCGTCCCGGCAACACGCGCCGTGACGCCAGAAGCCGCGACGGCGCAGCCCCAGCCCAGCGCCGCCGGCGAGGGCGTGATGAACTTCACCTTCTTCTCGCGGCCTCTGCAGCGGCTGCAGCCGTCCGCCGCCGCCGCCGCGCCGCCCCCGAGCAACCTCCTCGAGTTCACCACGGCCGCGCAGACGGCAGCCAGCCGGCTACGGAACACCCCCTTGTTCTCGGAGCAGAGGATGGCGTGGCTTCAGCCGCCCAAGGGACCGCCGCGCGCTACGGCCGGGGCGCCGCCGGCGACAGACCGCCACCACCATGCAGAAGCAGCCGCCACGGTGACTCAAAACAGGATGCAACAACCACCAGACGCGAGGCCTCCCGACGCGACAGCGGGGGTGACGACCTCGTCCGTCTGTTCCGGGAACGGTGACCGGTCCCATGATAAGAGGAGCAGCCACCATCCCACCGCGGAGTGCTCCGTCAGCCCGGACGAGGTAAAATACATGTCTGGCAGCACGTTCGCCACGTAGCCAGCATCGGTCCCAAATCTTGCGCTCAATCCTTCTCATGCATCCGCCATTGCAGGACATGGACGACGAGCCTGGCGCGGTGAGAAGGCCAACGGAGAGGGGCACCAAGCGTAGCCGCACCGCCGAGGTGCACAACCTCTCGGAGAGGGTATGCTCGATCTTGTTGATGCACGTCTAGTCGCGCCAATGAACACATACAGCTATAGAAGTGCTCTATCTAATGACGTGTGAACTGCAGAGGAGACGGGACCGGATTAACGAGAAGATGCGCGCCCTGCAGGAGCTCATCCCGAACTGCAACAAGGTAAACTCACCCATCGACCGACGAGGACGAAGCCACGATGTACGTACGTTCGTGCTGACGCAATTGCGAAACTCCATATTGCAGATCGACAAGGCGTCGATGCTGGAGGAAGCGATCGAGTACCTGAAAACCCTGCAGCTCCAGGTGCAGCTGATGTCGATGGGGACCGGGCTGTGCGTGCCGGCGGCGCCAATGCTGATGCAGATGCAGATGCCCCTCGTGGCGCCGCCGTTCCCGCACCTCGGCATGGGCCTGGGCTTCGGCGCCGTGGGGTTCGACATACTCCCACGCTTCGCCGCCGCGCAGTTCCCGTGCCCCGTCATGCCGCCCGGCGCCGTGTTCGGGATGCCCGGGCAGGTCGTGCCGTCTCCACTGGCGCCTTTCGCTCACGTGAACGGCGCTGCAACGGTTGAGCACAGGGAAGCTGCTGCGGCTGCTGCTCCCGCGCCACCGGGAGGAGGAGCTGCCGCCGGCGACCGTCAGCCATCGGTCCCCGTTCCACTCCAGGTACTGTACGCGTCCATGAAAAAACACAATCTTGATATGTGAACATTGATCAAAATCGCGGCTCGTTTGCTTTGCTTCCCCATAGGCGACCATTGATCAAAATCGCCATTTTTTTTTCAGGGCGACCAGAAGCTGCAGCACCCGAAGCAGACGTGACGACGGACGACGCCGCCTATCCGCGTGCTGTCGCAGACCGCATGCATCCATGGAGTTGTGCTGCTGAATTTGGTTTGGCTGTTCCATAGTAGTAGCAGAATCTGTAGAATCGCGTGAACACAAGCTCTCTGGAATCTGAATCCTTAACAGAATCCACGCGTGCCACCCACACCAAATCGAGACGCGACGAAGCGATAAGCTTCGTCAGAGAAGACGTACTGTGCGTATGGGCACATCCAAACGTATGATGCTGTGCTGGTGTACCCATACGGTGTATTTACGTCATGGGTCGGTATCGACGTATCGTATCCATTGATGCAACAACGTCCGCCGGGTGTGTACGCGCCCACATCAAGCAAGTGTTCGTCCCTGCGTGCCCGTGCCTGACAGATCACAGTACTAGCAGCCAAGCAAGGGACGAGAGGTCAGTGTAGCGTAGTGACACTGAAGCCTGAACAGTGCTTGCTGCCGGAGAGGATCGGATCACAGGACGCACCGGGTCGATGACAAACAAGGCAGGCCCTCCTCACTCGTCATCATCGTCAACAACAGCAGCAGCGTCGCTTCCGTTTCTCTCTGCACTCGTTCTGAGAGCCTGGCAGCTGTTCTGCTGTTCATACACAGGTAAGAGAGGCAGGCGTCGATCTGGGTTCTGAGAGCCTGGCAGCTGTTCTGCTGTTCATACACAGGTAAGAGAGGCAGGCGTCGATCTGGGTTCTGAGAGCCTGGCAGCTGTGTCCATGCGTCGGTATGCTGCGAGCCTGGTACTCAGGATGACTGATGTTGCATACTCCTAATTAGAAGTTACAGTAACCAGCATCGAGACCTGTAGATCGATCGAGCCAGCTCCAGTGCTCCTCTCAAAGTAAGCCAAGCTTTGGCGAAAGCAATCTTTAGAAGCAGCTGGCACCGCACAACGAAGCAGCTTACTAGTATGTAACCTTACAACTCGCTGCCTATGATTCGAAAGGAAAATGTAAGACCGCGAGCTTTTGTCGCGTCAGCTACAAGGTGTCGCGTCGCGGGTCAGGGAGCAAGCCCTGCGTGTGCAGCTATCAGCCTATCAGCTCACGGGTCCGGTCCGTGGATGCGCGCGGAGTGGCGAAGAAGACGAGCATGGACACTCGTCGGTTTCCTTTTCTGCGTGTAACTGTGCACGCCTGTGCTGATGATGAGCAGGCCAGCAAGGCAGAGCTCATCCTGATCCTGCAGCCTTGCGTTTGATTGGGGCGCGAGCAGAGAATCTGGGTCCTGGTCGCTGTCGCCTCTCAGGCTCTCGGCAGGCGGTCAAGGACGTCGGCGTCAGTGCAGATTCATGGATTGGCCACTCGTCGCAGCCTTCTTCCATGTCGCTCGCAGCAACAGTTGTTCAGTCTCTGCTCTGCACCACCCCCCACCGGCGCTGGTCGGTCGCGGGGAGGGGGACGGGACGGCGCGCCACGTTGCGCGGTGGGAAAGAAAGCGGAATCGGGCCCACAGTTTCCGTTGGGCTGCTTCGGCATCCGATGCTAAAAATGTCCGGCCCACAGCGCGATTCGGCCCACGAGACTCCATCACGGACCGGTGTGATGTTCACTCTTGGGCTCTTTCTGTCCGGTAAATCTCATGGGCTAACCTTCACTTGGGCCTCCGGTTCATTTTCCTTCCTTTTTCTTCCGGCCCGTCTATTTTGAAATGGAAGCGACGCCAGATCGACCGCGAGTCAGCAAAGCGACCTGAAAGCTGGCCAAGCTTTTCGGAGGGCCGATCGACGGCAGATTGAATCTTTTTCCTTTTGCGTTACGAGCAGGAACATGGGACTAATAACTGCCGATGGCGCCGGGGTGACTCGACTTGTCTCTCTATCTTCTTCCTCGCCGAGACATCTGTCGACCATAACCTAAATTCCCCAGCCAAACATGAGCCAGTAGTATTGAAACAAGCGAGGCCCAAATAAATGCTTTTGCTTCGTCCTTCATGTTCGTCTTCGTCACTGATATCATAGTTCCCAGTACATGCTCCTCCGGTTTCTTCCTGCTGTGATCAAGGCTGAGCTGACCGCCTGACCCTTACAATGGTTTGGCAGGTTTAGATTTTTCTGAGTTGGGGTTTTGGGTATGACTGTCGTACGTGTTTCTAGACGAAGCATCGATTGTCGGTGCGTGAGCAGGAATTGACCACGACGGAATCAGCAGCCTCTACTCCTACCTGACAGTCGCCGTCTCCGAGTCGTTCTCACAGTCAAGTTCTCACGTTTGTCTCAAGCACAACATCACCACCTGGGAGCAGTACAATAAAATCAAGGTGGCATCTTCTTCTTCCAGGTAGATGTCACTCGTGGACTCATGCTACTACCTGCTCGTCCTGCACGAGCTAACCGACGGCTTTGTTTGCTCGAGTCGACGATGATCGATGATGATTGTCACGACTAAATGGCCATTAGCCACGGCGACGCGGCCTCCGCTGAAAGATTCTCTCTCTCTCTCTCTCTCTCTCTCTCTCGTAAGGCCGGCAAAGGATGAGGTGTTTTTCAGCGAAGCGAATGATGAGTGGCCGAGCCGGAAAGGCGCGCGGCTATCTAGAAGAGGCAGCTTTCGAGCTAAGGGTAAGGGCAGGCAGCAGTGGCCAGCACCAGAGGTCGATCCAGAGCCAAGCTAGGACGACGGACTATGCATGGCAGGCAGCTGATGAGCTAGCTGTGCAGCTGTTGTTGTGGAGTAGTTCCCCTTTGTCTCGAGGCCTCAGCTGGCCCCGGCCTCTCTCCGTCGTCGATCCTTGTCCTCCATTCAAGGGCACTAGTGTAGTGTTACGTACGCTCGTCATCAGCAGGGGCGGAGCTAGCCAGCAACGCTGCCGAGTCAGACTTTTTTTCAACAGAGTCAATTAACCTAGATGATCCACCTTGAACAGTGATTTTTCACTGAAATTGTCGAAATTCATCGAGGTCATGTGACACCGGTGGTTACATGCAAGCTCCGCCCCTCATCAGAGACCCAGGAGGACCAGGTCCTCCACTGCATGCACTGCAACGCATTGCGACAGCTGTTAGCTCGCTGCCTTTAATCGCTTCTTTATGGAGTATCATGCGCTAGCTTGCAGTGGCACTACTGCAGCGTCTTTCTCGTAAGCACTGCGCGCGCGTAGGCCATCATCTGATTGATTCGCGAGGAGCTAGGACCATCGTCGGCGTCGTCGCTAGCAGCAAATGCGACTATGTCCCTCATGTTTAGTCAGTGCGAGCTAGTAGATGGTAGGGCTGGATGAGCACGCAATTAAAGTGCGCGTCCAAGTGCAGATGGGAAGACGATCCGATCAGCTTCTCTGTCGACTCGTCCCCCGCCCCTGCAGGGGAAAGAGAAAAGTAGAGTTCTCTTTCCTTCTGTTATCTGTTCATTTGTTGTACTGCAGGTGCAGATTCAGGGGTCCTGTCTCTAGCTGCAACCTGCGAATGCTGATCCACTAATAGAAGTAATTTGTATGTGCTCAATGAGATCAATTTTTTTTTTTTTGATATAGTTTTTGTTTACTGAAATCTAGCTTTGTTCGTGCTAGTACTGCTTATATGTGGCCTTTTAATTAATTAGCTAGGTTATGCAGGTTTAGTCAGTTACTCGTATTCAGCTACTACCAATTTCTTTCATGTCTGCATCACGTGACTGTGTTCTGCAGAAAATCAACGGTATCGCGCATAAATAACTACTAATACAGTTGAGAATTGGACCATGTATAATAAGTGCCACTCTATTTAGCTAGGTTCGCGGCGAGCCATCACAACACAGGTTCAGTTCGCTCTGCTTCGCCTCGCGTATTGTCAGTATGAACACCTGATGACACGTTCACATTACTGGTCTCTTTCTCGTGATTCGGCGTAGCTTCAACCACCTCCCAAACTCAACCATAAGTACGGTGATCACCTAGTCGACGAAGAGGTCTGTTCGATCGAGCCACGATCTTGGAACGTGATTCCGATACGCCGAATCGTCCTGTGTACGGTCCGAGTTTAATTAAGACCTCTCAGACAGCTGCTTTGGCAGAATACATGCACAACTGGAAGTTTGGAACGCGTTATGTGGTGAACCCTATTGGTCATTGTTGAAATATCAAGGGAAAATCACCGTTCAGAAACTTTTATATGCAACTAGTTGGTGAATAATAACTTTACAGTCATAATGTTCACGGTTTCAGAAACTTTTGCCACGGTTGCAACCCGCGCACATATATGGAATACGGGAATAGTTCTTTGGTTCGGTGGTATCTCAAAACAAATCGCCATAGAATCATCAACTTACTCCCCTTGCATTTGATTTGAAACATCTTGCCGACGCGACGGAACAAGAGAATATGATCGCTCTCGATCCACTAAGCAAAAGGCTAGCTACTACACGTGTTCACGCAGTCGCCGGGACCTTAAGTTGCCGGTCGCGCGCGCGTGCGATGATTGAGCCGAGCTCGATCGTTCCGAGCGCTGGGGATAAGGGACAACCCGTGGGACGCTTTACACACAAGCACGCACATGTCGAGTTAGTTAGTCGTGTTTCCATGGTCCCTCAAGAAATTCCCATGTCTGGGACGAAGTGTCCGGGCGCACAGTCGTCGTCGCCGCGTGTTTGTTTGTTTCTTTCGCCGGAGTTACCAGGGACTCATCTTTGCCTACGAAAAGATCCATGCGTTGCAAGGCAAATGCATATGTATACGTTGCCAGTGATAAATCATACTGCTGGTGAGTAACCATGATGCCGCGCCTGATCACACGGCCGCGCGATGGCGGTCGGCCGGTAGACTGGACGTCGCCGCCCGTGAGCGGCGGAGGGGAGAGCCCACGCGCGAGGCGCCGTCAGGCCTACTCGGGCGCCGTCGCTGTCCGGCGCGCGCGCCCGGAGGACCCGGCGCCACCGGCCACTTGTGCGAACCGGTCCACGTGGGCGCGTGCAACTAAATGGGCCCGCGCCGTCGCCGTCGCCGCGCAGCTGTACCACATCACGTCGTAGTATTACTGTGCTGGGAGCCACGGCCGGCAGGGCCAGAGCTCGATCGCAAGTTGCTCGGCTAGTCGGCTTCCCGGCCGTACGTACTGTAGCTAGCCACCGGGCGGCGGCATGCACGCACGCGTAACTTTCGCCCTCTAGCCTTTTTGCCGGCGTAGGGCTCCGGCTGGGCCCTGGTGAACACGGACGCACGCACGCACGTCGATCCCACTCGTGTGCAGGCGTGACGCCATGCGTGCGTAAACTACTTTACAACGAAGGGTGGTTCGAGTGTATCAAAGATGCCGATCGATACCACTCTTCTTTTCTCTATAAAAGATAGGTCATGCACATGCAGTATACGCTGAGTTTACTCTAACGAACCCTAGCTAATAAAACCACACTTATTCTGAAGTATCGTACGTGTGCTGTGTGCAAGTGCTGTCCATGTCCGTATCCTTATGCAGGAAAACAGTTGGATACCGTTATGAGTGCAGTGGCTGAGGCCCCATCGCCGTTCCACAACAAGTGCGCGTACAGCTCGACAAGTGCAGCTTACCAACTACTACAACTACAAGCGGCAGTACGTACGGGTCCTTGGTTAATTAGCCGTGGCTTAATACACTCCAGTTCAGCTGATAAACGACCGCTCTCTTTAGTGGAGTGTCTCGCCGGTATGATAATTGGGGGCTTAGCTCCGATTAGTTAGCTGGCCGGCCGGTGCGTTAGCTATTTCTGAATTTTAATAGAGACAAAATTATGTGAACAATTCAATGGCCATGCTAGGTATACGTCCGTTCGGCCGTCCGTCCGTCCATCGATCAATCCATCACAGGTACAATATATCAAGTATGGTTCATCAAGCTATAGCAGCCTAAACAAACAGGGTCCTCTACTGTTGACACGCGTTATACGTTCATATCCACGAATAAAACTCTTTACGCAGTTATATATAGTATTTTCCATATCATTTACTATCATGTAGTAGTACTAATCAAAAGCCACGGCCATGCAAAGCAGATGAGTGACGACTATGCCACCTAGCTAGTAGTAGAAGAAAGGTCGTGGACGACTGGTGCATCCGGCAACCTAACGAACGAACCCGCCTGCCCTACAAGAAACGTCTCCCGCCGGCAGCGCACATGGCTCACCGGTATAATCAAATATGCTATAGCCTGATCATTAAGATTTTCTTATCGCCGATAATAATACTGCTTAATTAATGGAGATGCGTCCATCAGACAGACAGGCAACCACTCCTCCCGGCCTCTGATACAGAAGCGCGCGGCAGCTGTCAGCTCCGTTCCGTCGATTAGCCAGCCTGCGGAGATGGGATTAATTATTCGGTGGGTCATGCATCAATGGACATGTAACTAATTAATCTGCTCTATATACACGAGAACGAATTATTTCATTGATGGACCAGCAGATTAAAATCCAATCAGTAATGTGCTACATACTCAAGAAATACATAATAATGCTAGTCGGAAACGGAGTAGTACATAGCTAAGGTATAGGACGAAGCTTCTAAGTAGCCATGCATGTTTATACACAAGAATTACCAGAACAATGCTAGTATTCCCCCTACATACTAGCTAAGGGATATAGGAGGAAGCTTCTCCGATCCACTATGACGGCTCTTATCATAATCCTCATGCATGTACTCATGCACGCATCTACAGAGGTAGCTACACATAGCCGTCTACTCCATAATGCTATCTACCTAGCTAGGTAGGTAGAGACATGTAGGATTCTAAACACTGTTTTCAATTCAGAATGGCCGAAACACTCTACAGCCACAGATACTTGAATTAATCGGGGAGGAAAAAAGCAGGCCGCGGCTACAGTGTTCGATCGTTAGTGATATGGACGATCATGCCTTAGCCAGCTATAGCTGATGAGTGATGAGATGGTCTTTGCGAATCATGATGGATCAGGGGAATCCTTGGGAGCCTAGCTAGTGGTACTAAAGAAAACATGCGTGGCAAAGGAACCGGAGAACATGTATCTAGAGAGCACGGAGAATGCGCTTGCTTCTGATTACGATGGCAGTGGCGTCAGCGGACCGACAGCCGGCCAGTTCTCTGATTATTCTGCGGTTCCATATGTACCAAATCGAATCACGCATTATTGTATCTGCGCCGGCAGGTCGATCGATCGAACTGAGACACATATATTTAGTACCACGACATATGATTTCATAGCGTCAACTCATGAGACGGCCAACACCGATTCCGTGCCGGTGATTGACTGATCCAATGGCGATATAATAATCTACGCGTCTTTTTTTTTTTTGCAGTTTGAGTACTCCATTATTGGAACTCAAATCCGGCCTTCTACATATTATTAACGCCCCTGACCGTTTGAAGTGCAAGAATTGAATTCTCTTAAGCCCCGTTTAGAACACCGGTGATATATGTTTTTTTCTATAAAAATTCATGTGTTATTCCTATCAAATTCTTGCGTTCCAAAAATGAACCTTAATATGCTCGTTTCAACATTAATTCTGCACATCAACGTCAAATCCATTTAGTTATATAAAGCCCAGCCTCAACATGTACCCTGGTACGTATTAGCAGGCTATACATGGGGTGTGTACGCCCCTGTAGAGGAGCTCGCGAGAGCGCTAAAAGCAACACCACACCAAACGTTTATTTACGCCACCGCTATTCACTGTGGAGCGCACTGTGCTACACACACAAGCGTACAAACGCACCAGCACGCACAGTACGTACGTACACCGTACCGCGTGTACACGTACAACAAATTAAGGTATAGCTGTGCGTTGTCCTCGAAGATAAGCGAAGAGACACGAGTTGCTGTCGGACGTTGATCAGCGGTGGCCGTTCCTTGACGACAAGTTAGCGGTCGTTGTTAAGTAAACACATGCGTGCGTACGTACGTGAACCGCTGGCGGGTGAAACAGCAAACGGCCGGCCGGGAGGCGAGCATACGGCGGCAGCAGGCAGGTTAACCGATGGACGACGAGACGTCGTCGGAGCCGGAGGGAAACCGAAAGCAACCGGCCCTGCTTTGGAAGCAGCTACGCTACCTTTACGTACGTACTTCCCAACAGGGACTTGTTATGCATCCATGCATATGCATCTGACGAACTCCAGTCTCCAGAGCCCAGAGCACTCGATGATCGACACCAACGCAGCATAGGTCGAGCTCAAGCTAGGTTAATTAGGCGCGAACATTAGAGGCCGCCACACGTCTCGTCCGTACAGAGAAACGGACGGTTCATGGAGGGTACGTACGCCAAAGCAGCAAAGCGAGGTGACTGGACGGTCGCGTCAAGCTACCCACAGTCACTGTACTCCCACCAGTGGAGAGGCGTACTGTAAAAAAAGAAGGCAGAGCAGCAGCACCGGGTGCAACTGACGTCGGAGCAGAGAGCACACCGACCGACCGATCGATCAGCACGGAGTAGGAGTAGCAGCTGTTCCTGCGACTATGCGGCAGCAGCGACTCGTGCATGCACATAAGGTGGTGGTGTGGTGTGGTGGGGGGGACCTCGCGGAAGGTGCGGCTTCACATCGACCGTAGGGACGACGGCACGCACCGGATTAATTAGCACCAGTGTTAATTATGGACGCCCGGACCCCGGCCGGCCCGGCCCTGCTGCCTGCTTAATCAATCAATCAATCAATCAGTCAGGGGCGCGTGGGGCTGGCTGGCTGGCTTAACGCCAACCATAACATTAAGCGGAGAAGAAAATTAGGTGATTAGATAAACGATCGAGGCGCCCCAATTTTGTGTGGACCGCGAACGGGGAGTGTAGTGCGGGGGAGCGAGCGTTTGGGGCCGTGCGTCCAGCGAGGCATCATTTAGTTGGTGTTAGCGAAATGGAGGAGGGGTCAGGGAGAGCGATGCCAATGTGGAAATGGGGCCGGTCGGGTCTGTAGTGTCGATGTGTCGTTGTCTCTGATGTATACTTCATCCTCCGGGGTAATAATCAGTAGCGCTCTCTGTTCTGGTTCTTGCCGACAGATTTTAACACACGGGCTAATTGATCGGTGGCTTAAACCTACGATTTGTAGGTCCTTTCGAAATCACCGTTTCTCGTTGATAATAAACCAGATGCGGACGCTGCATGTACGACAGGGTCAAGCAAGCTACTAGGAAGGATGGATGGGTTGCTGGACGGGCGGGCGACCCGTGAGGCCGTGAGAGTGAAAGAACAGGAAAACATAGGAAAGCGGAAAGCACGGCACGGCTGCATGCGGGTATCGTCGGTTGTTCGGTTAAAACCGGGGAGGAGCTAGCTAGATATGGTTGGTTATCTTGCGAAGGGAAAGGAAGGGACGGGTTCAATGGGTGGGAAATCTTCGTGGTTGGTTATCTTGCGAAGGGAAAGAATGCGGAAATTTTTTCTATATGTTTATGAAATTAAACTGATGATTTCTGTGATGCATAGTAACACTCGATCGGCCGGTTGATTGGTCTCTCGAGCTAAATACGCACGCGTTTTTCATGCAAACAAGAAGCAAGCGACGTGTAGTTACAGAACGGGAGAAAAAGAGATAGCAACTGACGTAGTAAGAAATCAGATGTGAAAACTTACCTCGAGCTTAATCTTGGCCAATTACGCTTGCTGTTCACTGCAACGATCCACTCACCGTACGCGTGTTGCCTGTAGGAATTTAGTAGTGCTAGGTGTTCAAAATCAATCGTATACACGCGCACAAATCAACCCGAAAAAATGGGCATAATTTCCACGGCCACATGGTCACCCGCTAGGCCCCCGACTACAGTGTGGCCTACGGACGCACACGTCCACGCGCGGACAGCTAGCAACGTAGAGAGAGAGAGAGAGAGAGAGAGAGAGAACAAAAGGCGTGAGTGACAAGGACAAAGACGACTCGCGGGGATACTCGCGTTCCTGTCCAGCAATACTACTGATTAATCAATTCGATTGCTGGCTCGGACCACCGAAAAGAAAAGGCGCTGATGATATGATAAAATCTAGGGAAATGCAGGTAAATAAACGAATAAATAAATTTGGCACGTCTCTGGATGCGCATGCAAATCTGATACTGTACTGTTCCTCAAAGAGAGAGAGAAAAAAGAAGGTTGTATGCATGCGTATCAATATGAATGAATTTTGGACCTGGTAATAATGGCTATGTACTACTCTATCTATCTAGCGATGAACGAGTAGTGCGCGTCTAGTTGGCTTGCACACACGGACGGGTCGGAAGGGCGTGCATGGTCCCTTCTTTGCTTTCGCCTCATGGGAGCGGTGTTGGATTGGATTGGATTGGCGAGTGGATGGTGCCCAACCAAGGGACGACGCCCCATTGTCCTACACCCACACTCTCTCTCTCCCCCCCCCCCCCCCCCCCCCCCCCCCCCCCCTACGCCCAATCTCTCTCTCTAGAACACACGAAGGGTCCACCCTGTGTACTATGGATGCCGTCCTGTTCTGATCTTTCATCGCGGCTGTACCGATCATTCGTTCATCATCACCAGTCCAGGCCATCAAAAAATTTAAGCCTCCCCCTTCTCTCTCTCTCTCTCTCTCTCATGCACACCGCTGTCTTGCTTGCTGATCCTAGTATAATATTATTATAAAGAAAGAAACGGGTGGATATTGCGCAAATCACTCAGCATGTATCGTGTGTACCATAGGGATTATTAGGGAGGACGGGTGTGGGCCTGTGTTTCTGGGGACCCCAATAAAGATGCCTCCTTTGTCAAACTTGCCTTCCTCCCCCGTGATCTTCTAGCGCCAGCCTTGCTAATTGCCATGCTGCTGCCGCCGCTCGTCAGTTCTCACCACTGAAAAAGCAAATGCACCCCATCTCTTCTGCATATAGTAGTAATAGTCACCTCTGAAGAACCAAAGTTATGCAGAGATTAAGCAACTGAAACCAGTAGTAAGGAGCCACAGGTTGCGTTTACTTACATTCTTATCAATCAACAGCCTGGGAAACATAATCTTGAATGAAAGAACACTGCTTTCCTGGATCATAATAATCTTGACAAGAGAAGAAGAGAACAGGACACTAGCAGTCTCAGCTACTAAGGTAGGCCGTTACCAGAAAGTCCTTTTTCCTGGCTCAACTGCAAGTCCTGCACGGAGGAAGAGCATATTAGATGGTGACATTGATTCCAGAGCATTTAATTTAGTTCGTTGTTGAATTCAAACTGTGACTGTATGATGATTACAAAACAATCTTCACGAGCAATACGGTAGTATACACAATCGCCTTCACAACAGACAATGCCAGCCTCCACAAAGGATGAGATCCGTTGCATGGGGAATCAAATGACAAAAATGTCAGCTGGAAACCGAATTATAAAACCGTACTTCAATCAGAGCCCTTTGATTGGCAAACCCTTTGTTTAATTGAGATGAGTATCTGCCATCACATGGGCACGCAAGGATGCCATTACAATCCTAATCAAGGGATCATGGATGAAAAAAAAACTACTTTTATAAGACAGGCAAAGATACCAATAATGATACGTTCATTGACTAGCTCATCGTGAATACTATACTCCAAAAGTTTGTCTCCTCCGGTGGACCCTTTCGCTACTCGAAATTCAGAAAACAGATTCACAGGCACTGAATTTCCCATTGCAATGATCAGTGGCTCCATTGACGCTAGCGACAGTCAATCAGACAAATCACAATCGCTTGTACCTGATCAATTGCCGGTGCAATTATAGGAAGCCCACTTCTTAACCCAAGGCCTGCAGCACGCCTTTTGTTTGAGTGGAGTAAAGATTTCAGATACGAATTGCTAGCTAGCAACCTAGCTGCCAGAGATAAACAAAAGGAAGATGCTCTCTGTCCTGGAATACGAACATCTGATGCCACCTCTTTTTCCCCAGGACCCCAACTGTGATGATTGACGAAGGCTTTTTCCTTGAGAGAAGTGATCCAGTGAGTTACCTGAAAAGTAAGAGGGAAAAAGGGGACAGCACTTCGCTCTGACACATAAAATCTTGCAGGTGGGAAGAAAATGAGGTGCACATGCATGCATGAACAGCAGCTAACAAATCGAGTTTTAATTAGCAATAGAAGAAAGGTGAACAACTATTCCCAACTGTATGCTTTGTCCTGAATGGAACACCCGTGATGTAGAAGGAGCTGCAGAAAAAGAAAAAAAAGGTTTCTAGTAGCAGTGAACTAGTTCTGGACCACAGTAATTCGCCACGGGGTGGGAGCAAGAGCGTTGACCCATTTGCTATTTATATGGATGCAGATGGACCCGTTTCACTTTCACTGGCTTGTGTCTGAAAAAATACACCAGGCATTGGAATTGGGATGAAGGGAAATGGGGCAAGAACTAACAATTTCTTGCACAAGGTCGCGACAATAAAAATATCGGTGGAGGTGGCTACCCCATCGGTTTTGGCACCAGACATAGATTCTTAGGAGATGACGAGACAGACACCCACACATAGCCCGAGGCAAACCATGGAGGGCTAAACCGCCCTTCCCACAACCACCACCACCACCACCTTTAAAAGAAGGTGCTAAAGGGCTGTCCTGCAAAAGAAAAGGAGAGGAGTGCCCCCTAACGTTTCCTTGCTTTCCACTGAAATCTCCTATCTGCAACTACACAGTTGCTCAATTCTCATCCTAGCTGCAGCGCAATCATTCACCAATATATAAGTCACTATACCCTCTACATTTCCCACCCCTTCAGCCATCAATCCTTGAAGCAGATTTGTGCTACCGGGGGGTGGTCTTCGCCGTGCACAAGTGAAGGCTATATACATTCCACAAATCTGCCAGCTTGGTGAATTCGGAGCTCTCAGGTTCTGCATTGCAGTGTGATGGGGAGGCATTCTTGCTGCTACAAGCAGAAGTTGAGAAAGGGGCTATGGTCTCCAGAGGAAGATGAGAAACTCATGAATCACATAACAAAACATGGCCATGGCTGCTGGAGCTCTGTCCCTAAACTAGCAGGTATGTGCAAAGAACTTTTTTCTTGTGCATTTTGCTCTTTCCCGTTACAAACTCCAATTCTTTCCTTTACACTTTGTCTGTCCATGGATTTCTCTCTGTCACTCCAATCATTTAAAATTAACCTAACCAATTTTTGCAGGACTCCAAAGGTGTGGAAAGAGCTGCAGGCTCAGGTGGATAAACTACTTGAGGCCGGACCTCAAAAGAGGGGCATTCTCTCAGGAGGAGGAGGACCTCATCATAGAGCTGCATGCTGTCCTTGGGAACAGGTAAATTTAAGCCTAATACAAGCAGTAAGAGAATTCAGAGTCCAATAACTACAAAGTATCACTTGATAATTCAACTAATGTTAGCTCTTCCCTCTGTGATCTTCAGGTGGTCCCAAATTGCAGCACAGCTGCCTGGGAGGACTGATAACGAGATCAAGAATCTGTGGAACTCCTGCATCAAGAAGAAGCTGAGGCAGAAAGGCATTGATCCCAACACCCACAAGCCCCTCGCCGAGGCAGATCGAAGTGGAGCAGCTCCCACAAACAGCGCTGAGAGGACCTCAGGGTCCAGTGATGCTAACCCGTCAAGCAACGGTGCTTTTGGGAACTTGAGCCACCTCCTCAGTGAGACGGCCCAATCCTCAATGCTCCTGCCAGTGTATGACAAGAATCGTGCTGAAACTCCAAACTTCGCACGCCCTAAGGTGCCACCAAAGGAGTTATTTCTGGACCAGCTCTCTGCTGGCCATGAAAGCCCATCAACCTGCCGCTCATCAGGCCCAACCTTGTATTTTCCTTTCCAACAGCCATTAGGCTACAGCAGTGAAAGTGGCAGTGGCGACGGTGCAAATATGAATTCACTCTGGTTCAACCAGAGCGATTTCAACTGCAGCACAATTTCTACCGCTATGCCACCAGTTTCACCATCAGCCCTCTCAACCTCAGTGGGGCTGAATCTCCCACAAGATAATCCTCGACATGGGGGCACCGGAATTGGCAGTGCCTCAGTAGACTCATTCTACTGGGATGGTACAAATCCCAGCAGCAGTAGCAGTACTGGAAGCAGAGGAAACAACAGTATGGGATTCGAGCCACAGAGCACAAGCTCAATTTTGGATAGCAGTGTGTTCCCATGGACAGACATTGGACAAGAAAAAGACACTAGAGGTCACTTAGTAGAGGAACTTAAGTGGCCTGAATTGCTCCATGGTAACTTTGCCGAGACGACAACAGCCATGCAGAACCAAAGCCAATCACTCTATGATGACGTGATTAAGGCAGAGAGCCAATTCAACATGGAAGGGATATGCGCTTCTTGGTTTCAGAATCAGCAGCAGCTGCAGGCAGCGCCAGATATGTATGACAAGGACTTGCAAAGAATGCAATTATCTTTTGAGAATATATAGGCATTATATTCCACTAAGGAACATATCAGACCAGCAGAAACAGAGTTTGTAATTTCCAAAGATTTGCGAGCATAAGTATGTGTGTTGGTGCAGCAATCAACCTCTGCAGCAGTTTCTCAGTTAGAAGTGCTGCAACGTCGTGGGAACAACAGCCCTGGCCTTAGGAGTGGCATCAGAATGCATAGAAAAGTATGTTATAGAGTCCCCTTTCTTTCTCTTGAAAACTGCCTATTTTTCTGTACACGACAATAGTTTTTGTTTGCTCTGTTTATAAAATAAATATAGACAGGCATGGGCAAAACTGCATGTGTCGGTAGCTCTCACAAACCAAACAAGTAGTCCCAAACTTTTCAACCGGTGCCATGCACATGCACGTCGATGCAAATTAATCATTGCATGTTGTATTTTTATTTCTTTTGAAAAGTTGCCGACAAACGGCAATTGTATATATGTAAAGGAAGAAATATGGAATATTGACCTAAGCTATTTTTCTTCCCCTTTCCCTATCCTGTTTCTGTCATGAACTTTTTTGTGTGGAGAACTTAAATCTATTTGACTGCTTTCTACTTGAATACAGGCTTGGAAATGGATTGCTTGATTTGACAGGGTCTAAAGGGACAACCATCCTCCAAAGAAAATAAATTTATTCAAGAGAGTAAAGAAGGCAGCTATTTACGAATATTTACCTACCGTGTATATGAAGCCTCAATGTACTCAGGATACTTAATTCAATCTGCAGATAGCTCTTTTATGTGGCAGCCATAATATATAGTGTAAATTTAGCCTTGTAAAATCTGTAGTATTTCTTTCCGCTAGGAGTTATGCTTCAGCAGCATGGAACTGAAAACCAACTAACATGCTATCCCCCAATGTCTGTGCAATGAGCTGGGAGCAATTAAATATGATGGTGTAATCCCCACTCAAACTAAGCATGATTCAATAAGGTCACTAGAGTAAATAACGCAATTTTCTCAACACCTTCATTCAGAGGTACATTGCACCAAGTGGGAACTGGTGCTTGTTTATGCTTCAGGGAATACCTTAAATCCCAAGCTGCTTACACCAGCTCCCTCTATTTTTCACTTAACATAATTATTTGTTAGTGTCCAGGGTGAGACTTTCATAATCTGCATCCTTATATCAGAGGATAATACACTTATTAAATTATTTTTAAATTCAAATTAATGAAACTGTTGTCATATGGCTGATCTAAATAGTTCTACACATATTAAATAGTTCCGATAATTTAATCTCTTGAAACCTAAAACATAAAAACTAGAGGGAATGCAATGCTAAAACAGGCAAAAAGTTCCTCAAAACGGAGTAAATAGAAAAAGAAGGAAATAAAGGTATTGCTCCTACTGTTGTACAATTAAAGGGACCATGTCATGCAAGACTAGATTGGTACTGATTTGGCTTGGCCTTTCTGTTAGCCTCCTTTCCATACGAGATATGACTAGTCAGACTCAAACAAATATCAACAACGGGTTTATTTTCTGCAATGCAATAGTTCGGTTTGTCAGCGTTGGGCCGGAGGAAATGGGTGTGCGTACCTGGGCCGGCTGGGTCCATGTAAGGATGTAACGGAGTTCGGTTTGTCAGCGGCCCATTACAGCACTTCATTGCTGAATGCTGATTTGTCACATCCGGTCGCGGAGGCCTGTAGGACTCGCATAGTAAGTTCAGATATTACAGTTTGTAATTGTAATTAAAATTTGAGGTAATAAAAAATAAAATAGACTCGCATCGCACGAACGCCCGTGACGGCCGGTCCGGCGACGCATGCACGTCTTGCGGTGCACCTGGGTGGACCGGGGGAGGAAACCGGTTCGCATGGGCGCGACACGTGCCGTCATGGAATTGGAAAGCACAGTGGACCCACCGTGCGTAACTAAAACCTTTGTTGACCCCGTCACCGCCGTCCATTTGACGGGCCAGCGCGTTTCCCGCGGCCGCTTAACCGCGTCGACACCGACCCGACCCGTTCCTTCGCGGCGCCACCCCGAGGCAGCAGCACCTGACACGTCACAAGCCTGAGCCGTCCGCCACGTGTCGCACCCGCCTCGCTGGGCCCGGGATGAGCTCGACGCGCTCCCGCGGCAGCACGGCGCCTTCACTCTTGTTGAGCTTCGGTGCGGGTCCGACGTGGCGCGTGTGCTCCTGGATGGACGGCCCGTTGCCTTTCACTTTTATGACACTCGCCATCGTCGATCGAACGAGATGATTAAAGGTCCGTTAGGATTTTAATCGCTCGAGCTTATCCACACAGCAGTACTAGTAAACTTTTCTGCTACCACTCGCTCTCTCTATTTCTTTCTGACTAGCTGTTATCGTTAGTATACGAATTTTATTTCAATCGTAAGCGATATTTGTTTGCTCAAAATCTAACTTCTGTAACTTTACCTATTAACAACGATAAATTCACGTATTGTATATATAAATTATGAAGCTAGATTTACCATGAAGCAAACTTAACTTTCATAATACCTAGTAACTTTTAAAATTATAAATTATTTTTGAAAAAACTGTTACGCAAAGTTGAAATATTTTAAGGTATGAGAAAGCAACAACCTCCTGAGACAATGATCCCTTGCGATTCTCTGAGAGCAACCTTTCCACGGCCGGGAAGCCAGACTTCTGGCACCGGAGAAAAGGCACACGATCATAGAGCTTGTGGCCCGGGCGCGATTTGGCGGCAATTATATGTCATAATAATACTCCATCATACCATATATATATATATATATATGGTGCAGGGCGCGTGTGATCATTACATTGCTCATCACGCTGTTGATCAGTTCAACAAGACTGGAGCTTTCAGGCTTCTGAGTATAGTAACATATCCTGTGCGATATAAAGGCCAATTCGTTACCGATCTGATAAAACTTTCCTTTTAGCTAGGCTTTTAGAGATCCAAGCGTCATCACAGGCTAAGTAATACTCAAGGTCCATATTGCATGAAAGACAAGACATACTACTGCAGATAATACGTGCACACAACTCCCAACAGACACTTACATTGACATCTCAGATTATTTTGATTTTTTTAAAAAAGAAAGAGAAATGAAAGAAATATAACAAGATAAGCACATTGAATTAGCGGCTTATTCGTAATTCATTACGTACACCGGCCTCGGCATGCCTGATTGACCCGGCACTGTTCATATACGTGCCCGGCGTACCATGCCACCACCGCCATACCGGGCCATGCATGCTACGCCACGCCGGGCCGCGACATGCAGCTACCCTGCTCCGTCTTCGTTCCCTCCCTGATCCCTCGTCCATGTGTCGCGCCGCGGGGTGCCCCGCCGTCGCCATTGACGCTCACATCATCTCGCACTCATGGCCGCGTATATATACGTCTGGACAACCTGCTCTGCTTTCCCGCCCTGGCCAACCACCAGTAGTGATCGACTCTCACCTGCACCACTTCTTCGCACACTTTATAGGTACCTGAACTAGCCAGCTGGAGAGCATTAGCGGCGATCTGATAGGTATCTTTCGACTAGCTAGCTACTTTGATTGATTAAGTTGGATTAGCTCGCATGGAGAACCCTACGTCGGAGAAACGGATCGGTGAGGAGGAGCGGCACGGCCGCCTCGTTGATTGTGATGAACGTCGACACGGCAGCGTGACTGATAGGGAGGTGAGCAAGCGACGGGTGTCAAGCCTGGCCGTGGAGGGATCCGGCGGGGGCGCGGGCATGAACGATGCGGGCCGGTGTGACCAGGCCGGCGGAGGCGGCGTCGTCGCCAAGTCACCGGCCAAACAGGAGGGCCGGACGCTGCCGCCGCCGCACGCGTGGCTGGCGATCGAGGACGTCACGAAGAACCGCTCCGTCGTCGGCGGTAGCGACGACCCGGACGAGCAGTGGCTGCATCTGCTCCGCGGCGGCGGAGGCGGCGGGGTAGCGTCGGGTACCGGCGGCAGGCACGCTAACCAACAGCAGCAGCGGCGGAGCAGCTTCAGCGTGGTGCGGCGGGAACGCGCGGCGCGGGAGGCGTGGCTGGACCGCGCGTGGGAGATGAAGCGGAGCTGGCACGAGCGCAACGGCGGCGCGCCCGACGCCGACACGCCCGTGGTCGTGGTCGTGGGGAAGGGCCACGGCGCCGCGGAGGGCTCGTCGTCGCCGCCGTCGTCCGACCACCACCACCACGCGGGCGCCGTGGGAAGCTGCGGCGGCGTCGCGATGGACGTGGACGAGGTGCGCGCGTGCCGCGACCTCGGGCTCGAGCTGCCCTCCGACTGCACCGTCGAGATCCAGTGCTACGGGCTCTCTGGCGACACCAGCCCCACCCACCACACCGGCGACACAAGCGGCGCCGACGACTCGCTCTGCGCCGGCATCTCCAGTCCCGGTACGTCCGCTCTGTTCTAACACTCGTGTGTTTCATCAGTAAAAGAAAAGCAGTTTAGCTAGTTTTTACAGTAGATCAATCCTTAAACTGTCACTTTCGAATGTGGATATTCTAGCACGATCTGCCTAGAACTCATCAAGAAATTAGCTTCAAACAGTTTGATTCCTGACAATTTAAAACTATCACGTTCTAGCCAGGAGTCGCAACAGATTTTATAAACTGCTCGGATATACTTATGTCTTCGTTGATTTTTAAATTTAACTATAACTATTCGTTTTATTAAATTTTTTTAATAAATTTTATATATTTTGATATAATTTTATTTATTATTAGAGTTATTTAAATTACAATTTAAAAATTTACATATTCGAATAATTTTTTAATAAAATAAATAATCATAGTTAAATTTAAAAGTGAACAGCGACATAAACACAGAGGAAGTATAACACACATATCCGTCAACCCCCAGCTGCCAGATGCCATGTCATGGCGGGCATGGCATGCACGACAGGGGTCGCTGCTCTCGCCTTTTCTCCGTCTATCATGCACTATCGGTTTGGATCTTAATTTGTTCATCATGAGATATCGATACGGAATATTGCTTTATAGATTGTATCATTATATAAAATGATTTGAATTATGAGCAAAGAGAAAGTACTACATATTTTCTTTGTTTTTAATTGTTGTCGTCGTTGACTTTTAACTTTAACTTTAACTATTTATTTTATTAAATTTTTTTTAATAAATATCACATATTTTGTTATAATATTATTTATCATTAGAGTTATTTAAATCATAACTTAAAATTTTACATATTTAAATTATTTTTTGAATAAAACAAATGATCAAAATTAACGTTAATCAACGCCGACATCACTTAAGAAATGGATAATTTCTTTGTAGCTTCGCTAATTAATCACGGATGACTGGTGATGATGAACAGGTGCGGATCCGACGGACGTGAAGGCGCGGCTCAAGGTGTGGGCGCAGGCGGTGGCGCTCACGTCCACCACCCAGCTCGGTTCATGATCGATGCTTTCCTTCCTTCAGGAGGCGACGAGCATCAACCAACGTTGACGTACACTACCCCTCATCATCCTATAATACCACCGCCGCAGATGGAGAACCAAATTAAAGCAAGTGAACAGACTATATAAATAGCCCTATATATAATTTTTTCTAGCCTTATATATATGTGTGGTGGGTTCTGTCTAATATATATGGAAAGTGTGTGACGCTGATATGTACTATTTCCTTTTAATTCCCCCGGCCCCTGATTGTTCACCACGAACGTGCTGTTGATTTCTCGCGTGTGTTGTGTACTTGCAAGCCTTGAATGTAATTGCTTGTGCTGTCAGGTGCAATGTGCAACGAACTTATGTTTTTGCTATTAACGATGGTGAGAATGCCATCTGGCAAGCGGATCTTTCGAGTTAAGGTGCATGCTTTGTGACCCCTGTTTTATCTCCAGAATTATTGATTGGATTCTAATTTCACAATGTTATAATCAAATATATGTCCGGCCATATATAGATGTACTCTCTTCATTTTTTTAATTATTGACTTTTATTCAAAATTTTTAAATAAATTTTATATAATTTAATTTATTATTAGAATTATTTGAATCACAACTTAAAATTTTACACATTCGAACAAATTTTTTAAATAAAACGAATGATTAAAGTTAAATTAAAAAATAAACGATGATATTAATTAAATAACGGAAAGAGTATTGTTTTTATTTTCAAACTGGATGTAACTCTGCTGGTTAGGTTCTTTGTGATGGCCGAACCAAATCATCGGAATCGACACGTGCGTTTGTATTTATGGCTATTTGTTCTTTCAGTGGGAGATGATGTCCACTTTTTTTTTAAGATGTATATACTGCTTTTCCAATAAAAAAGATAGATGTATGTTTTTTCCTCTCTTAGGGTAGCGAGCATCCATTGCCAATCTTAATGGTTTCAGTGAGGTCTTTTTTGTAATGTGAATTTTTTTATTTTTATATTTTTCTGTGAAATTAAACTAATTTTTGTAAAATTTTTACGCGAATTTGATTTATGTGAAGTTTTTATTTTGACTCAATTTGTGATGTTTCTGCATGCCAAACAGTGCTAAACAAGGGATATGTTTTCAATTACCTCTCCGCTTTGGCGTTGAATCTAATCAATTCGATGTCTTCAATTTTTACAAATATCGATCTCCAGAAACTAGAGGCTGAGAAAGCTTGCAAATTCAGAAAAAGAAATATAAATACTTGGCTCTTTCCGTTTCGCCTTGGTTTGGTTCTCCGTTTCCGAAGCAATCTCAAAGGACTTGACTAGCATAAACAAAATACCACAAGGGCTTCCATGAAAACGTGGCAGCCCGACCGAACCGACGGACGGAGCCGCAACCAAGCCCCCAAACCCCAACCCCTCCTCCAAACGTAACCTAGCGCGGCACTTCCGTCCCGTCTCCTCCCGATCCATCCCTATCCATCCCACTTTCAAAAAAAAAAAAAAAAAACCTATCCATCCCGGCGGCGGCGGCGGCGGCGATGGCGAACGCCGATGCGGAGGCGGTGGACTTCAACTTCGACGACGACGACCTCATGGACGAGGAGGTCCCGGAGCCGGCCCCGGCCCCCCGCCTTCGATCCGCCATCGCGGGCGGCGGCGGAGACGGGGCACGTAGGACCAAAGGTCGCGGCTTCCGCGAGGACCCCAACACCTCCGCCCCCCGCGACTCGGGCTTTGCGGCGGGGGGCCTCGACTCCTTCGGCGGCTCCGACCCTGTCCGATGTACGCCTCCTCTACCTCTTGGTTTGCTTGCAATGAAGAGTGTATGCCTGGATCTGTGCGAATTTGAGGGGTTAACAGCGCTAAAGATTTCGTATTGATCAGTTCTATTTTCGTGGGAGCATTACAGGGAGATAGTTCGTATCAATGGGTGAAAAGATTGTTTCTTGGTGTACAATGAGGATCTGATGTTAGAGCTTTAGGCGATTGTTCTAGGGTTTGCAATGTTCCCGGCCTCTTGTTTGCCAGAGCTTAGATATGTGAACTTGAAACCCGGGTCCTGGTTGCTCAGTTTGGCTGGGGGAGTACTGAGGTTATAGATGTAGACATTTTGCTTCCTTCGTTCTATTCCTCCAAAATAATTTTCCACTACGATGATACTTGGTTAAAGTTAGGTTCATGTATGCTTGTATCTTTGATTACAGCTATTGAAGGATGGATTGTGCTGGCCACTGGAGTTCACGAAGAGGCACAAGAAGATGACCTTCACAATGTTTTCAGGGAATTTGGAGAGGTCAAAAACCTGCATTTGAATTTGGATCGGCGTACTGGTTTTGTGAAGGTTTGTTCTTTATATGTTTTGTAATATTTTCTAAGCTTTGTCCATCCTGCCACATGATGCCTCATCATCGAACTTAGTAACTATTACTGAACCATTTCCCTCAAAAAAAGCAATTACTGAAACATTCTTAAAGAGTTCCTTGATACTGATTGTTACATAATTTGGGGCAGAAAGCAATTTTATATTGTATCTTGTGAATAGCATGTTCCATTGTTCCATCTATTGTTAGCACATCAGAATTCTGTTGAAACACATCTAATCAAATAATCAATTTAACCTCTATTACCTCTTTACAGGGGTACGCTCTAGTTGAATATGAGAGCTTTAAAGAAGCTCAGGCTGCCATAAAAGCACTGGATGGATCTGTGCTTATTGATAGAGAAATAAGTGTTGATTGGGCATTTAGCAATGGCCCTGTCAAGAACAGAAATGCTCGGAAGAGGTACTCCCCTACTCTTTATTGTCTCTTTGTGCTAAACTTGCGTTAGTTTTGCTTGACCCTGATTATATGTATGATACATGTTGGGAGCGCTGTTGATTGTTTGTTCCAAATATCTGAAGAAAGGCTTCATCACAATTGCCACTGCCACTTGGGAATCGTTGAGCACTGAACCAGTTGACAAAGTAAATGTTGATTAAACATGTAGTAATGGCCCTGCCATATGCAGAAATACACAGAATAGTATCCTTCTCCTTTTCATTGTGGTGGAAACAAAATATGGGCAGGGGGCACTCAGTTATATTTTGTATTTTGTTTCTTTGTTTATTTTAGCTAGATCCAATATGACAGTACTTTTTTCACTGTATGAAGAAAGGCTTATCCAGAATACCCAGAGTGGATGGGTGATTAGGTATCACAGACAGGCCAGTTTGATTAGCGTCATTTGTGCAGTATGAATATAATTTAAGCTGCAGTCACAAGAGCATCTCTTGTCTAGATCCAATATGACAGTTCATTTTTCGCTGTCAGAAAAGTTGAAATTTCTGATTCTTGTTTGCTTATGATTTAAGCTGCAGTTACAATTGATATCTTTGTTCCTTGTTATTCAACTAACATACAAGAGCGTCTATGTTACTATTTCTAATACTCACTACCCGCTGCGCTAAACAAATTGTTTAAATTAAAGCCAGAAGCTAAGTAAAATTTTATTGACTTTATTTGGTATGCTGTGTTCTTGTCAGATCACCAAGAGCTCATCGCTCAAGGAGCCCACCCAGGAGAAGACACTGATGCTTCAGCATGTCATGTTGCGACGAGTAATGGAGTTGCCAGATGTATTGGGATTCCTTTTGTTTGCTTGGTGCCTTATCGGAGTTTGATGATTGTTATCAACTTTGCTGCTCCTTTCATTTCGTGGCTATGGTAGTTGGAGTTTGTGTAATGCTTTGCATGCCACAGTTGTAACCGCAAATCCTTGAATCTTTCAGAAATGTTTTTTCCTACCTTTTTGTGAGTGCTTTTATACCGCTTATGAAGATGATCATATTGGCTGGCGAGTGAAGTGTACGGGCTGATTTGAGCAATTGAGTTGGTGTATCTATATGAAGTTTTAGTTGCTCGTTGTTGTTCCCTTTTGCATGTCATCAGGTTTCCCATGAAGAGAATATAACCAATTTGTGCCATTTTTCTTGATTGAAATGGGGTTGGGATCTTGAATGAAATTTGGGATGCATGATTTGGTGTTACGTGCTGTTCCGGGTTTTCTGATTTTACAGACCTGACTAGGAAATAGAATCATGCTACCAGTTGCGCAGCAATCATAGCGAGGTTATGAAAATGTTTTCCGACATTCGTGACTCTTATTACGACTGTGGACGGCGTGTCATTTTGCTTAATGAAACCTGCCAGAATGGTAACTTTGCTTGAGAAATCGCATGGGGCTGCTTGGTGCAAATTGTGCACTGTGATTGTAACTTGGCAATGCAAGTCGTTGCTAATTTCTTACTCCTTATTGGTTTTATTATTAAGCAAGATGATGCACCGTGCATGCACGGCTGTAGTCACGAAACGTCGCGCCGCCGTGCGAATGTTGACGAAGCAAATTTCAAAGTCTAGCTTGGGGCAGTGGCGCTGGGGTCTGGGCGTCAGGCAGCGGGGTGAACAGCATCTCAACCTCCGAGGCGAACCGATCCATGGTTGCCGGCGGCAGAACGATCGGC
Source organism: Zoysia matrella (assembly GCA_001602295.1). NCBI lineage: Eukaryota > Viridiplantae > Streptophyta > Magnoliopsida > Poales > Poaceae > Zoysia > Zoysia matrella. The sequence goes on from BCLG01000487.1 coordinate 183,975, forward strand.
GCGGCCACGGCGTCCTCACCGCAGCCGTTCTTGACGGCAGTGAACAAGCTCACAAAGAAAACCGCGTCCGTCGGGCCGCCGTACACCGGCGCGCCCCACCCGAAATCCACGCGGTGGAACCCCGCGTGCCGGCAGTTCGACACATGGAGCAGGTACTTCGTTAGCGCTATGCTCGGCCGCCCGCGCAGCACGAGGTGGTCGAGCGTGGACCGCACGTACTCGGCGGTCACCGAGGCCTTCGCCGCCCGGATCAGCTCCACCGCGTCGCCCAGCGAACGGGTCAGGAGCTCGCCGGCGGTGGTCAGCACCGCCGGCGCGAGGACCGCGTTGCCGTAGTAGCCGGTGGGGAGCGCCAGCTCGCGCACGCCCCGGAAGTTGACGACGACCGTAAGCCGCACCTCCTCGTCCCGCGGGACCTCGAGCGCCGCCGTGCGCGCGCGCCAGATAGCCGCGGTGAGCGCCTCGAAGAACGTGGCCGTGGCGTGGAGGCGCGGAGGAAGTCGCGCTTTGATCGCTGCGATCTCCGACGGGCCGAAGGTGAATGTACGGGTCACCATCATGCCTTCGGGTGGAGGAGGCGGCGGCGGTACCGGTACTGCGTCGTACTCGCGGTGAGGAAATGCTGGAGGCTTCGGCGGATTGTGCGCCTCCAGGAGCTCGCGGGACCACGCCGGCTCCACTGTCGTCAAGGTGCTGGGACTTACCACGGGCGTGCTCGGCGACGGCGCAGAGGAACTGACCGAGGCCGGTGGCGTCGCACACGACGTGGTTGATGCGAAGCGCCAAGGCGAAGCCTCCACAAAGAAGCCGTGTCACCTGTTATTATGGATTATATATGTATGTTAGTAAGTGCAACCATCGTTAATTGATCACCTATGTGTAGTGTGCCATAGTCGTGTGCACTGGCCTACGTGTACCTGGACATGCAATAAGGGGCAGTCGAGCACGCCGCCGTACCCTTCGACGGCGAACAGCAGCTGATCCATGCACGGGAACGGCACGCTCAGCCCCGCCGCCTCCAGCTCCGCGAGCCGCACGTCGGCGTCTGCCTCCACGAACAGCACGCCCTCGCCGGTGCAATCCACCACCAGCTTGCGCCCCTCGATCTCCCTCAGCCTCCCGGCGAGGGGGTAGTACGGCACCAGCGCCTCGGCGATCGCGCGGCGGATGACGCTCGCCGGGTCGGCACGCACCCAGCCGCCGCGGTAGAAGAAGATAAGAGGAACGTGAGCACGCAGGGTCTCCTGGTCGTCGATGTCGGAGAGGCGCTTGGTTTCGCGGGGAGTCGCAGTCGCCGGGCCAACGAACAGCGGCTCCTTCCGGCGCACGGTGAATGTGAGCGTCGTCATCGCCGGCGTCTGGGCGCGGTCCCCTGCTTCCGGCATGTGTTGCATGATTGGAGTGCCCTGGCCGGTAAATATATAGCTGTCGAGCCACGAGTTTTGCCTTGGAAACCGAACTGGTAAATTTCGAAATGTCAAAGCATGTTCGTGCTGTTCAGTCCGTGATGATAGGATGCAGGTACACAGCATTTTGTACATAGAGACTGTATAGAGTACATGAACGGAAATAATATCTTTTTTGTACGAAATCAAAATTTTGTACATAGATTACATGAACGAAAATACTACTCTTTCTGTTTCAGCATTATTATACACGTGGAGAATTAGCAACATCATCTAGCTGTACTATCTTCCCTGGTTTATAGGCAGACTCGATCAGAGCCTCATAGAATTTGTTGGTTTGAACGAGTGCCACCTCCGGAAGCATAGCTTGTCAAACTACAAAGATATTTCTCTTTTCTTTTGAAAAAATATCGAAGTACCACATGTTGGATTGCAATTCTGCAGATTTATTGATGCCTTAGGTCTTGTTTGATATCAAAGTATTTTTGAAATTTTGAAAGAATACTACGGTTTTGTCGAAAGCTTTGGTTTTAGAGAGTAAGTGTTTGAATGTGAAAACTTCACTTTGACCTCTTTTTTCTAAACCATGATTCATAGTTTTGCTTTGCTTTGGTTTCTAAAACCATAGTTTATTGATACCTTGGTATTGGAAAACTTCAATACCTAAATAGGGCCTTAGTTTATTCATATCTTATCATATCTACTTTTTTTCAGTTGTTTTTATTCGTAATGGAAGCAGCGTATAGTTTAGAAACTTATATTTAGATATGATACGCTGCTTCTAAAACATGTGGAGGCATATTTTAGTCTTATAATTCCATAATGGCAGTTGTGGATATTTT
>BCLG01000488.1:0-32967 GCA_001602295.1 Zoysia matrella
TTTATAAAATGAGTTTTTTTAATTAAAAGACATTTTTATTTCATTTGTAAATTGTTAAATATTTGAATTATCAAATAAAACTTTAAAATGTTCCAAAATCTTGAGAGTAAATTTCTCTAGACTAAAATAATTGAAATAATTTTGATAAAAAAAAGAATAAAAAGAAAAAGAAAACAAGAGAACCCTTCAACCTTATCTCGGGGAGAGATTCCTGTTAAGGAGGGTACTTTCGTCACACCTCAAATTTATATTTGGGGGTGCCAACGTTTTACACTAATAACAAACAAAGTTTCCCATTATTTAAAGAATGTTATCTATTTATTTATTTGTTTTCTAATTTTTAATGTATTTAAGATTTCGTTGAAAATAAAGTTTTAATGTTTTGTTTATCATTTAACTTTCTTTTATAAAATGATTTTGTATTTATTTTAAAAAGAAAATTTATTTCATTTCAAAAATGGTTTTTTTCTTGAATTCCGTAAAAGTTTTCTTAACATGATAAAACTTTTTGATTTGATAATTGAAACTTTTCAAATCTTTTATTTGCCTCAAATTAGTTTCAAATGTATTTTCTCTCTGTTTTGAAATAAGTGAAATAATTTGATAAGTATAACAAGAAAAGAAAAATAAATGAAAAATAAAACAAAAACCACCCCAAGCGTACCTAGGCAACCGGCCATCCCCTCCCCTCCCCTTCTTCTACTCTGAAAGGATCAAGTGACCGAGAAGTGGGGGTTGATCGGGCACCTACACAACTAAATCAAATTCTTTCTCTTCCTAGTTTCTAGCAAAACTAGTAAACAACTCCTAACAAGAAAGGTCTAAAGAAGAGTACAACAGGCTACAAGACAACTTATCAAGCTAGTAAGCAATCCGTCACAAGAGCCACCAAGAGAAGCAACTAAACAATCTATCACACTACTCACATGAAAGTAAATGCGGTAAGTAAAGAGAAGGGTGGTAGAGATGCTTAGCGATTTTTCCTGGGGTCTCGGAAGGATGGTGCCTTCCCCTAATTTTTGTTGAACCATTCACGTCGAAGTCTTGGTTCCTCCCGTCCTTCCCGAAACGATGCTCACAAGGGCATGCTTCACTCTCAGAGTGAAGACATTGACGCTTCGGCTGTAGCAAACAGTACCTAAGCGCTAGAGCAAGCCTCCAAGGCTCGGAGGCTCACTCTTAGTGTCCCTTTCAAGCGGAGGACCTAGAACCGCGTACAAACTTGATATCGACTTCCACAATCTCCTCGCAAGCTCGGATAATGATGCCTAACCGGTCTAGGCTACCATAGACCAAGAGTAACAAGCCGAAGACACTCCTCTCAGCCTCACAAGCTCTAGGAATGCATGGATGCTCTTTGCTACTCTTCACCAGCACTCAGATCTCACTATATGCGCTCTTGTGCTCCCTTCATGAACATTAGCTCTCAACAAATGATCTCCAACTGTTCTGGCCGCGAGCAAGCTCCACAATAGCTCTCCCAACGGTTTAAATAGGCCCCAAGCTTTGAAACAATCGTTAAGAGCCGTTGCCAAAAAGATGTCTGCTTTTTGCAGTCACCCGACTGTCCAGTGACTGGGACCATCAGACTGTTCGGTGACTCTTGGTCTCCAACTTGCAGAAAACATCATCTCTGGAATCTATTCTATGTGACACTGGACTGTCCGATTCATACCATCACCGGACTGCCCGATGAACTTCTCTTTTGGACTTTCAAAGACACCTCTTCTGGACACTTTCTCCGAGGCCCACCAGACAGTCCAGTCTCTAACCGACGGACCATCTAGTGATTTCTTCCTAAAGACTCCAGAGAGCACCTCTCTCTGGACTTCGAGCTCCTGAACTCACCGGACTGTCTGGTGACATCCGTTGGACTATCTGGTGACTCCAGCTTCACTACCTCTGGAAAATATCTTCTCTGAACTTCAACTGTGACCCTCAACGGACTGTCCGGTGACACCGATGAACTATCTAGTGATCTCTTCGATTGCTGGAACTTGACCTTTTCAAGATCTTCAAGCTTCTAGCTGCAACTCTTGACATCTCCAAGCTCCCACTGATCACTCAAGTGCCTCAGAGAACCTAGAGCATCCGCACACCCTAATTCTTGTAAAATCGAACGAGTGACCCGACCCCTCTTGATAGTCCCGATGTTTCCTATAGACTCAAGGGCTAAAAACTATGCCACACATGGTTCTAAATCATCCATAGCCTTGAACCAGCTCCCTTCTTGGAAACACAACGGGGACTCAAAAAATCTTGAAGAAACCAACTCGTAGAAGTGTAGAATAATGATGATAGACCAGCATCCAAAGAGTTAGTTCATGGTTCTTATTCAATCACCAAAATCATTCATACCTTTGAGGGTCTTCAATGGTCATGAAGCTAACAATCTCCCCCTATTTGTTGACTGATGATAACCATGATGCAAATAATCGAGATGATACAAAAGATAGGAATGGAAGCGCGAGACAACCTTAAGGAAAAGAATAGGTGCAAGTTGTCTTACCATCTCTTGCCAAGAAGTCCACAAATATGCATGAGGTTTCATATCTTAACTTCGGAGCTCCCCCTCGATAAGTGCATTGCTTAATCTCTTCATATTCTTTGATTTGATTGATTTTCTTGAGTGTGACTTCATTCATCTTCAAAACTTCAAACCTTCAGCTTCCTCTACCCGTCTCCTATAAATAGCGAATAACCACAAGACGAGTAGAGGGCAAAAGGGTAGTAATCAACAGATTTAGAGGAATAGGAAAGATTACTCCCTTTGTTTTCTTGGACCGGACCACTACTTCTTATCACAAATCTCTTCCTTGATCATCATCTTCATTTCTTTTCCATTTCTCTCCCCAGTCTTCATGTCCTTCATTGATCATCATCTTCTTCTTTGAGCATCCTCGATCATCTTCACTTCTCTCATCATCTTCATTTGATCATCATCTCCATTTCTCTCCCCCTTTGTCATCTATCAACCAAAAAAGAAAAACCACAAAGAAGAAGAATACCAAAGAACAATAATCATGATGAGATATGAGACAATATTACCGGATCATTTCTTCTTCAATTCTTTTCTTGCTCATCAACTCCTCATGTCTTGATCATCTTCTTGACTCAAAGCTCCTTCTCCCCCTAGAGTTAGTATATTTCCTACAAAATGGTCATCAAATAAACTTCCTCTTCTCTCAGGAAGAGGGGGTTAGTGATGCATATGGGAATGTATGAATCATAGTCTTTGAGCCTCGTAAGTAGATTTAACCTTAGAGCTCGAAAGATCGTGATTCAATGGCATGAAGCTCACAATTGCTATAAAGGAGTCTAGGAGCAATCAACTTATATTATTTATGAGTAACTCCCTCTAGACTCGTGCTTGACATCAAGACACTAGATGCAATGCATGAAATGCACATGAATGCAAAAAACGAGAATAAAAGAAACATGCTCATGATAAAGAAGAACTAGAAAAGAAATGCCCTCATCACATTTGAATCCCCTTGCAAGCTTACTCACAATGACCCTCATCTTCTAGCCTTGGGCACCCCGTGAACATTATTATTGCTATCTTGAAAGGGTTAGATGACGGTCCTACAAAACAAGAAGAACAACAAAAATAAAGCAAACACAAGCAAACAAGTATATACAAAAAAAATGCTAAGCTTTGGATGATACTCAAGTGAAGTCTGAAAGATCAAGAATGTTGAGCTCTCCTCTTAGCCTATTGAAATTCTTCTCATCAAAGGGCCTCGTGAATATGTCGGCCAATTGATCATTTGTCCTCGCACTTATAAGCTCGATATATTTCTTGGCAACATGATCTCTTATGAAGTGATGCTTTACCTCAGTATGTTTAGCATGCCCATGATCACCCTTATGAAGTGCCATATTGATAGCTAGCACTCTCACTATCACAATAGAGAGGAATTTGGTTGTACACCAATCCATAGTCCATGAGAGTTTGCTTTATATAGAGGAGTCGAGCACAACAAGCACTGGCTGCCATATATTTCGCTTCGGCCGTTGAGACAGCCACTGCATTTTGCTTCTTAGAGCTCCAAGCAATCAATGATCTCCCAAGGAATTGAGATCCACCGGAGGTACTCTTTCTACTCACTTTGCAACCGACGGGCGAAGTCTGAATCGGAGTAGCCAACAAGATCAAAGTCTCCATCTTTTGAATACCAAAGACCTATAGTTGGTGTATACTTGAGGTACCTAAGAATCCTTTTGACAGCCTTGAGATGAGATTCTTTAGGGTTAGCTTGATAACGAGCACATAAGCACACACTGAACATAATATCTGGGCGAGAAGCGGTAAGATATAATAGAGAACCAATCATAGATCGATAGAGATTTTTATCGACCAATTTACCACTCTCATTCGGGCCAAGAATACTATTTGTGGCCATTGGAATCTTGATTGGCTTTGAATCTTCCATTTTGAAGCGCTTGAGGAGATCTCTTGTGTACTTCTCTTGATAGATGAATGTTCTATTTTTCATTTGCTTGACTTGAAATCCAAGGAACAAATAAAGTTCACCTATCATGGATATCTCAAATTCTTTGGCCATTAGATCATGAAATTCAGCATTATAGGCTTTATTAGTAGAACCAAACATAATATCATCCACATATATTTGACAAATAAAGAGATCATCATCAACATGTTTAGTAAAGAGAGTTTTATCAATACTCCCTATCTTAAAGCCCTTGTCGGTGAGGAAATCTCTTAACCGCTCATACCATGCCCTTGGTGCTTGCTTGAGTCCATACAATGCCTTCTTCAACTTGAAGACGTAATCGGGATGTCTGGGATCCTCAAAGCCGAGTGGTTGCTCAACATAAACCTACTCATTACTATACCCGTTAAGAAAAGAACTTTTCACATCCATTTGATATAATTTGAAGTTAAAATGTAAAGCATAAACGAGCAAGGTTCGAATTGGCTCAAGTCGAGCCGCAGGGGCAAATGTCTCGTCGAAGTCCACCCTCTCAACTTGAGAATAACCCTTGGCGACGAGTCTTTCTTTGTTCCCCATGACATTCCCGTTCTCATCTTGTTTGTTTTTGAAGATCCATTTGAAACCAATGATGTTCTTGCCCTTCGGCCTCTTCACCAATTCCCACACTTGATTCGCTCGAAGTTGTTAAGCTCCTCTTGCATAGCCAACATCCATTTGTGATCTTCCACCGCCTCATCAATGTACTTGGGCTCTATCAAAGACACAAAAGAGAAACTCTCACAAGCAATGTTAGCCACATCATCATCATTAGTATCATTAGTATAATTTGGCTTATATTGATTTCTCCTAGTCTTTAACCTTTGAGAGGGACTCCCAATAATCAAGTCACTTCCGTGAGCTCGAAGAATGGGTTTGTGCCTCTTTGGAGCCTCTTGACATTGTGCTTGCGGTGGAGAGATATCTTGAGCATCTTATATGGCTTACTCTTTGGAGATGACGGTGTCTTGTAGTTGGAGCGGAGAGCTGCAATCTTCTTCTTCAATTCTTGATGTCATTGTAGGGCAAGGTGGTGTACCACTTGATGTAGGCGATCTTTGATATCTTGGGGTAGAAGGTGCTTGTGGTGGCTCTCTTGGTGCTCGAACACTTGATAATTCTCTCACTTGAGTTGTTGATTTAGTGTTCTCATGTAGAGTTGTGGAGGAGTCTTCCGGTGGCAGAGTAAAAAAGTTATCTTCTTTTGGTAGAACTTCTTCTACGGGCATCTTCTGCATTGCCTCCACCAAAGATTCATGATCATCTACATCACAACTATAAGATTCTTTGTTCTCTTGAGAACCATTAGTTTTATCAAATTGCACATCACATGATTCCTCAACAAATCCGGTAGTTGCATTAAAATCACGATAAGCTTTAGAGTTACCGAAATACCTGACGAGAAATCCAATGTCGGTCCTCTTCTCAAACTTACCAAACCTCTTCCTCTTTTTAAAGATATAGTATTTACATCCAAAGACCCAGAATAGCCCGCATTTAACTTCCTTCCCACCAATAACTCATATGGGGCCCTCTTCAAGAGGCGATGTAGATAAACACAATTTGAAGTATAGTATGCCGTGTTGATAGCTTCAGCCCAAAACCTCTACAGAGTCCCATGTTCATCCAACATCGCCCTAGCAAGCGTGATGAGAGTCTGATTCTTCCTCTCTACTACACCATTTTGCTCCGGTGTATAGGTGGCCGAGAACTCATGCTTGATACCATTATCATCACAATACACCTCAATGATAGAGTTCTTGAATTCTGTCCCATTATCACTTCTAACCTTTTTGATCTTAGCTTCAAATTCATTTTGAGCTCTCTTAGCAAATTTTTTGAAATTTGTGATGGCTTGAGCTTTATCTTTCAGAAAGATGATCCATATATACTGAGAGAAGTCATCAACAATCACCATACAATAGAGATCACCTCCAAGACTTTTGTAAATCGTTGGTCCAAAAAGATCAATATAGAGAAGCTCTAGAGGTCTTAAAGTAGACATTATGGTCTTGCAAAGATGAAGAGTTGCAACTTGCTTTTCCACTTGACATGCACTACACAACTTGTCCTTCTCAAAAGTGACATCTTGAATTCTAAGAATTAAGCCCTTCTTTGTGACCATCCTTTGAAAGACTTAGCAATGAGATAAGTTTGCGGCGCAACTTCACTTGAAGAGAAATCTACAATATAGAGATTGTTGTGCCGAAAACCATTGAATGTGAGGCCCAAAGACTTGTTGATCAATTCAGCACCCTTATCACTGAAGAAGCATGTGAAACTAAGATCACACAATCGAGCAACCGAGAGAAGGTTGAAGCTCAAAGATTCCTCTAGCATGACATTAGAGATTGTCAAGTCATTTGATATAGTGACTTTGCCCAAGCCCTTGATTTTTTCCTTGAAATTGTCTTCAAAAGTCACTTTATCTTTATCCTTATCTTCCTTGATGGTGGTAAACATCTTATGACTATCGGTCATGTGTTGAGTACAACCGCTATCAAGAACCCAATGTTTACCATTATTCTTGTAATTCACCTTGCTAGAGGCCATGAGACATGAGGTGTTAGTATCTAAAATATTGCTAGATTCACATGTGCTAACCTCAACAATGAGAGCAACTTCTTGAGATGAATTTTGTTCCTCAGAGTGCTTGAGATGATCCTTCCATGTGTCAATTTTCTTCTTGCTTGCTTCATTCATAGTGATATGACGCTTCTCATAAGAATTGATCTAACCTACAAGCTTATCAATGCGAGTGCACAAATCTTTCGGAGCTTCATTAGGTAAGACAATAATATTATCATACTCATCACATAGAACTACATAAGAGTCCTCTAGCAAACTACTAGCAATAGCATTATCATCATGAAGTAAATGAGAGCTATTAGAAGTAGAGTCTATGCAAACTGTGGACTCAAGAGTGTGATGAGCATATACTCCAATGATCTTGCTTGAGGTGGAAGCATTTAGATTCTCCTTCTTAGATGTAGCTTCATGAGAGACACAAGAGCCAGAAATCTTGCTTGAGAGGAACTTCTTGATAGATTTATCATGAGAGATCTTAAGTGTTCCTTCAAAAGAATTGATCTTTTCAACGAGATCACGCAATCGTAGCATGGTAGCACCTATAGATTTACCATCAAGAGTTTCAAAGTCAGTGTAGGCATCTATGAGCTCAAGATAAGTAAAATTTTCATTCATAATACCACTTAAAGAGTTGCTAGATGAAGAGTTTGAAGAGTTGTTCATGTTAGCACTCAAATTCTCTGGTTTTATGGCATATAGGTAGCTTAGCAAGCGATTCTTCTATGAGCCACTATCGGACCCCAATGAAGAACTTGTCTCTATCACTTTCGATCACTTCTCAAAGGCAGTTAAGCCTAAAAATGGGCACTTAGCTCTGATACCACTTAAAAGGATAAGTGACCGAGAAAGGCGGCTTGAATCGGGCACTTACACTACTAGGCCAAATTCTTTCTCTTTCTAGTTTTAGTCTTGGTTCCTCCTGTCGTTACCGAAATGATGCTCACAAGGGCATGCTTCACTCTCAGAGTGAAGATACCGGCGCCTCGACCGTAGCAAATAGTACTCAAGCGCTAGAGCAAGCCTTCAAGGCTCGGGCGCTCACTCTTGTTGTCCCTTTCAAACGTAGGACCTGAAACCACATACAAACTTGATATAGACTTTCACAATCTCCTCGAAAGCTCGGACAATGATGCCTAACTGGTCTAGGACAACGATGCCTAACCAGTCTAGGCTGCCATAGACCAAAAGTAACAAGCTGAAGACACTCCTCTCAGCCTCACAAGCTCTAGGAATGCGTGGATGCTCTTTGCTACTCTTCACAAGCACTCAAGATCTCACTAGATGCTCTCTTGTGCTCCTTTGATGAACTTTGGCTCTCAACAAATAATCTCCAACTGTTCTAGCCACGAGCAAGCTCAACAACAGCTCCCTCAACAGTTTTAATAGACCCTAAGCCTTTAAACAACCGTTAAGAGCCATTGCAAATAAGTTGTCTGCTTTTTACAGTCATCGGACTGTCCGGTGACTGGGACCATCATACTATCCAGTGACTCCTGGTCTTTAACTGACAAAAAACATCCTCTCTGAAATCTATTCCATGTGACACCAGACTGTCTGGTTCATACTATCACTGGACTGTCTGGTGAACTTCTCTTTTGGACTTCCAGAGACACCTCTTTGGGACTTCTTCTCCAGGGCTTATCGGACTATCCAGTCTCTGACCGATGGACTGTCCGATGACTTCTTCCTGAAGACACCAGAGAGCACCTCTATCTAAACTTCGAGCTCCTGTACTCACCGGACTGTCCGCTGACTCCAGCTTCACTGCCTCCAAAAAATATCTTCTCTAAACTTCAGCTATGACCCTCACCGAACTGTTCGATGACACAGATGGACTGTCCAGTGATCTCTTTGACGGCTGAAACTTGACTTCTTCAAGATCTTTAAGCTTTCGGCTGCAACTTTTGACATCTTCAAAGCTTTCACTGATCATTCAAGTGCTTCAGAGAACCTAGAGTATCCACACACTTTAATTATTATAAAACCGAGACGAGTGACCCGACCCGTCTTAGTAGTACCGATGTTTCTTATAGACTCAAGATCTAAAAACTAAGCCACATATGGCTCTAGATCATCTTTAGCTTTGGACCAACTCGTAAAAGTGTAGAATAGTGATGATAAATATGCATCCAACGAGTTAGTTCATAGTTCTTATTCAATCACTAAAATCATTCGTACCTTTGAGAGGCTTCAATGGTCATGAAGATAACACATTTCCTGCAGCCTATCAAGCCAAACCCCATCCCCCCTTCTCTCCCTCCCCTTGGCAGCCCTTTAGGCCCATCGCCCTCCCCTCTCCCTCTACCACTATGCAAGAGCATGCCTTGTCATCCCTAACTCCCGCCCCAACCATCAGCCATAGTAACAGACAGCTGCCAGCACCATAATGACCTCCAATCTCCTCAAGATTTCGCCCCAATCCTTCCTCAAAGCCATCTTCGAGTTGATCGACCCTTCCCCCCGTTGTAAGCCGTTGCCTCCTGCTCTTCACCAAGGAGCCACCCCCAGCTGCCAAAAGCCCTGCGCCGAGCTTCCTTGAGCTGTGCCACTCCTGCCTGCCCTATTTTCATCAAGCTTCATTAATGGAGTCGCCCCATGGCCACCGCCCCCTAGCTTTGGTCGTCCCCGCCGCTGGCCACTCCCAAGGTGAAGACCCTCGCAAGCCTTTCTTCGATTTGAACCCATCCCCATCGAGAAACAGTCACCGAAGCATGCGAACCGAGCTCACCGGAGCTCAACCAAGGCGCCGCTAGTGCTGGCGAGCCGGCTGCAACCGCCCCTGACTGTTGGATCAAGTGGACAGCCGAGATTAGGTCATGCAACCCCTTTGATCTAATTAAATCACAACCATTGGATTAAAAATAGATGCACGAGATTAGATCACATGATACCCTTTTGGTTCATAAAATTCCAACCATCCGCTTCGCCACTAATTAATCCAATGTTTTTTAGTACAAAAAGTAAATACACTTGATGTCCCTTTCAAGCGTAGGACTCAAAACTGCTTACAAATTTGATATCGTCTTCTACAATCATATCGAAAGCTCAGACACCGACGCCTAACCGGTTTAGGCTGCCGTAGACAAAGAGTAATAGGACAAAGACACTCCTCTTAGCCTCAAAAGCTCTAGGATGGACTATGCTACCCTTCTCAAGCTCTTTAAGATTTTGCAATATTCTTCCTTGTGCTCTCCTTGATGACCCTTGGCTCTCTCAGATGATTCTCTATCTCTTCTGGCCATAGGTATGATCTAACCAGCTCACACAACGGTTTGAAATGGTTGTCGGAAGCTGATGCCAAAAAGTTGTCTACTTTTTGCAGTCATTGGACTATCTGGTGACTCTGAATGCCAAACTGTCCAGTGACTCTTGTATCTTCCTCAGACATAAAACAACCGCTTCACTAAACTGTCCGATGACCTTTTCTTTTGGACAACCAAAGACACTTTCTCTAGACTTCATTCTTTTGGACACCGAACTATCTAGTTTCTAACCACACTAGATTATTTGATCACCTCTTCACTTTAACTACACGAAACATCTTCTCTGGACTATTACTCACTAGATTGTCAGGTGACTCCCCTAAATCTTCCAATGAATATTAGCATATCTGGATTTTGATCTGCCCACTCATTGGACTATCCCGTGATACTGTCAGACTGTCTAGTGACTCTTCATGCAGCTAAAACTAATATATTCGAGATCGTCTAATTTCCAGCTACAACTGATGAGAACGTCACTCCTTCATTTATACACAACACTACTCAAATTAGTATTGATAGAACTCATGCACGACAATGGATTAATGGTGAGCTCATTCCTAAACACATGTTTTCCTTCTTTTGATAATAGATTGCTACCTAATGACTATCATGATTAGGAACGTTGGAGAGGAGCAAGGGATGTTAGAGAATAACTTGAAAATACACAAGACAAGAAAGGACGTTCAATTCCAAAAAAAATCTGAATCCAACTCGTGTTCGGGTTCGAGTCAGACTTCAAAAGAAGTCTGCACTAAAACTGATGCCTAAGTTGCACACGAACTCTGTTTTGTACGTTCTAGATATAAATGGAAAGCTAAGAATATATTCTAACGGGTCTAATCATGTGCCAAAATACTTTCTAGATTTTCAAGAATCTCCAAAACAATATGACGTTCAGAATCTGTTAGGGTGTTGTATGTGACACCATCTTTTGGCCTTTGGGTCATGTATCTTTTCTAGACATATTAGTATTAGGGATTGCCCCTTTAGGATGCCCTAACCTTTATATAAACAGTAGCTGCCATCATTAAACTCAAATTTTGCTTAGATTAATCTGTTATCAAACAATTTCGCCGCTAGACAGTTTGTTAGATTTCAACTTTGTGAGCTTAATTCATATTTTGCATATGTGTTCTATTCTTCTTTGTTCTTGCTTGTATTCCTCGATTCACATGCTGGAATTAGCTTTCTTGACGAGGTTAATCATGTGTAACATATTTAATAACTATAGGAGAAGTGGTGTTGTGATTACGATGCTCGAATCATGTTGATTTGAGACCGGATAGATTATGTGTTGCATCTTTACCAAATCGAGAGTTATTATGACCTGACGAAAGATCGAGAACCATGTACACATAAGAAAATCCTTCCATCTTTATGCCTTCTCTTGTTACTCAAGTCACTCAAGTGCAAAAACCAAGAGAAGTGACCCGACCCCCCTTATAGTACCAGTTTTTCAATATACTCAAGACCTACAACTACGACAAAAAGGCTCTAACTAATCCTTAACCTTGAACCATCTTCAACCTTGAAGCTTCAGAGGCATCGATCATCCTTAAGGAACCTACTCATAGATATAGTGAAGCGTGTTGTTGATCCTACATCCAACGAGTTAGTTCATGGTTCTCATTCAATCATCAAAATCATTCATACCTTTGGGGTATACTTGCTCCAATGGTCATGAAGCTTAGATTCATGCTATGGTCATCAGCAATGCATAGAACCTCACATGTTTAGCGAGTTTTGGATGGTTTGGTTTGTTTGGTGAATAACAGTGAGAAACTGTGATTGGTTGGTGGATCACAGTGAGAAACTATGATCAGTTGTTATGTTGGTGTTGCAGGTGGGTAGCCTATAGGCACATTTATTAATATGAAGGTGTTTGGTTTGATAATCACTTAATAAATAGGTGCTTAATAGGAGTGTATATATATTGCAAGTTTTATGCAAAGTTACAATATATAGGCTATCCTTAGCTTTGCCACCTGTCATCTTTTCCCACACTTGCATATTTCATCCCGTACTCAATGTTACATTTGTAAATGCTGCTCAATGGAAGGAGAAGTTTGGGAAGATGTTGAAGATGCAGGAGCTGAAGTCTAGGCATGTCGTCTCTCAAGTCAACTACCTATGGAAGCTGCACTATGTTTAGTTTAGTTATTCGCTGCATTAGGTAATAGCTTATTCCTCTGTAATCACGACATTATTCTCTTTTACCACTAATGAAGTCGCTTTGTGTTTGAAATTTGATTCCTAGGCACACATGAAAGTACACTTGGTCTTGACCTTAAAACTAGGTGTGACATAGCCCATTATAAATGAAGAGGCTCAATGCGAAATGGAGGGCCTGTTGACATCAATGGTTGGACTCCAGCAATTCCATCTATAGTATGTTACTGACCATTGACATAACTCGTATTGTTTGCTCATATGGAGAGTTTTTTTTTGTGATGGACATGAAATATCTAAATGAAATTAATGTGTATGTGGTTCCTGATCTTCTGTCAGGTCGTGGTAACTCTCGATTTGGTAGAGATGCGACAGACAATTGATCTA
Organism: Zoysia matrella; assembly: GCA_001602295.1. Taxonomy (NCBI): domain Eukaryota; kingdom Viridiplantae; phylum Streptophyta; class Magnoliopsida; order Poales; family Poaceae; genus Zoysia; species Zoysia matrella. The sequence goes on from BCLG01000488.1 coordinate 12,905, forward strand.
TCATCAAATCAACACGATTTGAACCCAGCAATCGCACTACCACTTCTCTAGTTATCAACCGTGCACACATAATTGACCTCACAAAAAAGGCTAATCTCTACCTGCGAATCAAAGAACACAAACAAGAACAAGGAAGAACATAACTCAATTGCGAAATCTAAATTAACTCACGAAGTTGGAATCCAACAAACTGTCAAACGGTGAAACTATTTGATAACAAATGAAACTAAGCAAAAACCTATCTCTAATAATGGTGGCTACAGATTATATAGAGTTTAGAGCATCCTTAGGTGCAAACTCTAATACTAATAGACCTAAAAAAGATACAGGGCCCAAAGACCAAAAGATAATGTCGCAGCACCGAGCGAGACAGTTTCTGGACGTCATCTTATTTTAATGATTTTCATCCATATCTAGAACGTCCAAAACCGATCCTGTATGTGACTTGAGTGTCCGTTTTAGTGCAGACTGCTTCTGGAACCCGGGGGCAACTCGACTCCGAGTTCGATTGAATGTCTTCCAAAGTTGAACATGCCTCGCTGGTCTTGAGTGCCTCCAAGTCTTTCTGTATGCTTCCCTTGACCCTGTCCAATGTTCTTAAGCATGATAAAGTCATTAGGTAGCAATTTATTATCAAAGGATTGAAGACATGTGTTCAGTAATGTGCTCACTTCTAAATTTAGTTGTCGTGTAAGAGTTCTTGTGATTGGACCATCTATAATAGGTGAAGGAGCATTGTGTGTAGCCAATGAAGGGATGTCCTCATTATCCTCCCAATCTTGAATTGGAGTCGTCCTCGACTCAAGCTCATCTTTTTCTCCAATGTACGGCTTCAAATCTCGACTCCACCATGCCCCACGACATGCATGAAACGGTGGAGGCCACGGGGTAATTGAATGCAATTACTTGGTGACCCAAAGATCATAATAATCTCATCATTCTCCCCTTCTTGATGGCAAGCCATCCTCGGTTTGCTCTCTTGAGTAGCATGATTTAGTAAAGTTGCTTCAGGAATCAAATCAATTTTGCGCTCACTCACTCGATTGGGTGGAAGTTCTTATAGCGTGTTATGATTAGTCTCATCTTGAGCTATGCATAAAACATCGTGTATCTCTTCTTTCTCTATGTATGTATCACTTTCATCTTCTTATTTGATCTCAATTTCTTGCAAAATGTTAGGTGCAATAGGAGGTACACTAGACAGCTCCTCCTCTGCAGAGTATACATCACAACTAGGCATAGGTTCAGAGGATGTATCAACAAAAATTTCTCTCATTAAAATTTTAGCATCACTCCATATTCGAGAATATTTTTTAGTTATATACAAATATTGCCATAAAGTTAAAGCACTATCAACTAATGCACTCGCAATATTCAAAAGCTTTCTCCTTTCACACATACAGCATTGTCCAAATAGATTATCCATCTCTCTTTTCCAAGAAATATATTTAATAGAATCTAAACCATCATATAAAGGAAGAGATGAAAGAATATAATTACTCATAGAAGGAGATGATGTAGCAATGGCCTGAACCTCATGCGTCTTTTGATCATGTGCAACATCTTCCTGAGGTGGATTATATCTCTCGAGACTTGCCAACATATTATCTACAAACTCACTGGTCGTCATCTTGTTTAACGATTCTCTCTGACTTCGATCGAATTTGGAGATGAGATAAGTGCCGTTGGAAAGGTTATCTTCTTAGTTTTTTATCCATATCCAGAATGTTCAAAATGGATCTTGTATGTAACCTAGACGGACTGCTTTTGGAACCCGAGGGCAACTCGACTTCGCATTGGATTGAATCTCTTTCAGGGTTGAATGTGTCTTGCTGGTCTTGAGTGCCTCCAAGTCCTTCTTTATGCTTCCCTTGACCCTCTCTAATGTTTCTAAGCATGATAAAGTCATTAGATAGCAATCTATTATCAAAGAAAGGAAGACATGTGTTTAAGAATGAGCTCACCTCAAAATTTAGTTGTCGTATACAAGCTCTTGTGATTGGACCATCTATAGTAGCTGGAGGAGCATTGTGTGTATCCAATGAAGGGATGTCCTCATCAGAAATCACCTGACATGAATAATAGTGTCTGTTAGCATCAATTCTTATTATAATTTGACTGAACTAAATGCCTTGAAGTTGACCTGTGTGGTGGTGGATTAATTCCACCAGCTTGGTCACACACCCATTGATTGTTAGGTAATGAGTTTGTGGTTAACTTAGAGGAACAAGTTACTCCCAAACCGATATCCTTATTCTTTTATATGATTTGTGGGATGACTGGTGAAATCAAACTAGGTTAAAAAAATTGTGGTAGGTTAATTTGGACATGTAATTCATACTATATAGAATGATTATAGTCTATATTTGTTCTCAAAACAAATGTTTTATATTAATTTCAAAAAATGTAAATAAGAATTTTTATTCGGGTGATGATAATATATTGTACCTGGAGAGATTTCAGTATGCACATAATTTTCCTGGCTATGTGGTAACTAAACCAATGTTACCAAAGCTTCATGAGCTTTCCGTGGTCAATGCCAACCTCAGATGATATCTCGCAAAAGTTTGGATCAGTCTCCCCCGTTTCCAATAGCATGAGGAATTGAAGAGTGCGAAAACTCATTGTGCAACATTAGTTGATGCCTTGAACCTAGTCTAAAGAGGGGACATCTATTATGTGGGGCTTAATTTGTTGCCTGAATTCTAAAGTACTTTTGCATTTGATGTGGTGAGTGAACCCAATTTGTAACTGAGGTTGTGTGGTGTGCTAGTATGTACACATGATTTAAAAAACTCCTGAAATCAGTCGGTTTTCACAGTTTTCGGTGAAACCGATCTATCTTGGTTACTAAAACCGATTGTTTTTTTTTTGGCAAAGACTGAATTATGATACAGTTGTAAAAATGGTTTTCATTAGATTTTATTAACCTTGGTATACACATCAGAGTTCTATGCTAGGTGGAACATTGCGCAATACGATTTTGGAAGTGCTGTATAGCTCAACTTGTTGGTTCATCATGCCCAGCGGATACTTATTTATCTATGAAAAGAAAGGACCATATGGATCCTAACTAGGTACGTTTTTATGTGATCTTATTAATGAGGGTATTATTTACTATTTTTTTTCTTTTTTCTCAAATACGTAGATCTATGCATCATTTCATTAATAAGAAGTGAAGCTAAAGTAAAAGAGAGGGTTATAGATTCCCTCGCACCCAAAACACATACAAATGCAACAAGGATAACAAGCATTTTAAAAGCCTCTCTTCTAAGCTCCTTCAGGAAGTGATATTTGGCACTGCTTCACCAGCTCGAAAGACGTTGGACTGCAATTTGGGTGCAGAATTACCATCAAAATTTGCTCGGAGAAGACACATGACAACACACATGTTGGATTGACTCTTCCACTTGGTCACGTAGGGCTGGTGCAGGCTGCAGGATGTGGCATTTTCCGTTTTGCAAGTCGGTCGCCTGTCCAGCACAGATTGTTAGTAGCCAGGCACAAGAAAAACTCATCGAAGAGACAACTATTGCCATAGCCTTTGTTTTCATACTGTTATTATGGAGTAGTTAGTGATATCATTATTTGCTACATTGATCAGAACGTGGTGTATGTTGCTACGACTAGTTGGTTCCTATGATGCCATCTTTTTTATATTAATGTTCAGAATCATTATCATTTCCTGTCATTCGCAGTTTCAGCAAGGGGAAACAAAAACTCCAGATTGGGGTGTAGCGGTGTAGGTCCTGCATTTATTCAGAAAAAAAATCACAGGTCCTCCATTGCTATTCTACAAGATCAAGAATAATAATCACACCATCGCCTTATACCGACCTACATCTTCAAAAAGCGAATTAACAGTTAAACTGACTTATCAAGTGCATCTTGTCTCATATTCATATACGTAATGTGCACTAGGATGGAGTTCCTAACTGTTATCTAACTTAATAACAACACAATTTCATGAGCACAAGATAATGTAGCCCCAGAGCGATGAAAAAAAATCAAGTAAATTTGAATATGACCATAATGAAGCAAGTATTCTTAAAGGATATACTAGTAAAATCATCCTATAAAAATATATTATGGAAACGGCATTATCATAAGTTTAGCGTTTTTCTTGATTTTTAAAATGACAAGCTTTACCATCTTTAAAAAGCAATATTTTTTCATGGTTTTCATGGAACTGTGCCAGTCCACACATATATTGCCACGATGTGGTCCTCGCAAGTTCAAAATGGAAATTGGTTCAAAACCAAATCAAAAAATCAAAACTCGAACAAAATTTGATTGAAATGCTACAGTAAACTAGTTAGTTTTTTGGTTTATCGACCAGTTTCATTGGTTTTTAAGTTTTAATTTTGGAACCCATCAATTTCACTGGCTTACCCTTTAATTTTATCTGTTTTCGAAATTTTCATTTTTCAAAATTTTCTAACTATTATTTTTTTTAAAACAGTAGTTGATGAAAATATACCAAATGAGTTCTACCGAAAACCACAAAACCAAACCTATTTTAATGATTTTATTAACCTTGGTCCTAGAACGGATCAGTGAGCATCGTGCTAAGGTGACACGCATATTCGTTGAACAGGTGGCAACGGCTGGCAGCTTCTGGGACGAGATTTCTGGGCGACTCTCCACCGTTGAAAGCCCTTGGGATCGCGGTGGCTCGCCGATGTCTCGCTCGCTGGGCAAATCTGCGGCTCCGCGAGTGGCAACGTGACACGTGTGCAGCCCTTGGACACGCGAGCGGTGTGAGGACCGAAGGCCACATGCCTGGTCCCGGATGGTGGTCCCCGTTGGCTTACATCGGATCCACCAAAGGTCAAAAATGCTATGGAGACCCACTGGTTTTGCTGCAAAACTTTGGCACACAGTTTACCAACGATGAAATATGAGTTCTGTTTGAGAGGAAGCGCCATTTTAAGCATGGGGTATGTGTGATGTTTCAATCTATTGTTATTTATATATATATTCTCAATTATAATTATATCATGTTTTATTCCATGACTTTTATAGTATGTACTAGAACATAGCAAAATGAATACAGAATATGCTTTCCATGGTTCATCTTTGGTACGACTTGTTGATAGATGCCTACACACCAAGAGGCTTAAAGGTTAGTACAATTAGAATGCTTTAGTATAATAATAAAACTGGTTACAATTGTAGCATTTTTAATGAATCAATGACCTGCTCGATCCATCATGCTTTATGAACTCTGTTTATTTAGAACGAACTCTTGACAGCTAATCATGTTTTATAGCCTTCTATCATAAGTGGAAAGTATGATCGACTTTGGGAACATCTGAGCAAATGACAGGCCCAACTTACAGGCATTTTTTTATCATATACTACTTAACAATAACAAGGCATTGCTTGCTTTCTTGTGTTTGAGACATGCTTTCAGTGCACATATAGTGTGCTCTACAGGTTTTTGTTCTCATTTCTTTGGAATGTAGCACCACGACCGCATGATCTAGAAGCTAACACCGAACCTTTTTCAGTAAATATCTTGCGGCAAAGGTGTGTAATTTGTATGAGAGGCTACACTTTTCAAACAAACTAGTTTGTTTTTCTTTACACATCCAAAAACAACAGCTAGGGTGACTGAACTTTATGCTAAGAAACCTGTGGGAAATACCTTTTTCTAGGAGCTGGTTGGACATATGAGAACAAAATCAGTTTGCTGATGATGTCTCACTAACAAACTTATTTGGTGAAGCAAAGAAATCGTCTTTTATGCACCCACACGTCAAGTTATCACTACTATAAATAGAAGTAGATACAACACAACACTTCAACAGTACACAATATACAATAGCTAGTTTCCATTTCCTATTTCCCAGACTTATTGTGTTGCAGCCATGGATGTGCTTTTGGCATCTAAAGCTTTTCCTTCACCCTCCAATACTACTACCTCAAAGCAACAAATTTCAAAGCGCCACAAAGGTATTACTGATGATATGACAGTGTCAACCAAAAATACACACCTTAATCTTGATGTCAATGAGGTAAGTTATTTCTACCATATTGATCTCCTTAATTATATACAGATCGTTTTCAACATTAGATGTTATAACAATTTTATATTTTAGCATCTGCATTTATCGATCTACGATGATGTTAAGGGTGCATTTGGTGTGGTTCCGATTCTTCGAAGAATAAAAAATAATTCAGTTTTAGTGCAGAAACATTTCTAGTCAGAAACAGAATCAATTTGAAAACCATTTGGCAAATTGTAGTGATTCAGATTCAGTAAAGCAAAGAGGATAATTGAAATGATCAATATACCCTTCTTGTGTTAATACTAAAAATATCGAAATAACTTTAGAAAATTTTAAAAATAAATGGAACAACTTTAAAAAATTTTGAGAACTAATAAAACAACTTTAAAAAACTTTGTGAACTAATAAAATAACTTTAAAAAAGTTTAGAAATAATTTGAAGGGCACTATACGAAAAGTTCAACGAGACGAACCTAACGGAATAACTTTGAAAAATTTAGAAACTTGAGAAAACTTTTTTGAATTTTTAATGATTTTTACATGGCTAATAGCAAACTGATTCACGGATGAAACACCTTCGGAGCCGTTTCAGCGGCTTAGGCAAAAATCGTAAATCGATTCTCACCGTTTCACCGTTGAATCGATTCTCACCATTGCACCGTTGAATCGTTTCACCGTTGAGGCGTTTGAGAGTGTTTCAACCATTTCAACCTAGAATCAGAAACCATTCTGGCTCCCAAACGCACCCTAACTTAGTGTTTCTAGTAAAGAACAGATCATCTAGGGTCGTATTAAGAACATATTTTCATTTCAACTGATAGGTCTTTTTTTAAACATTTCAAAGAAATTACACAAAAATTTTACAAAAAACCAATTTTATTTTGTATAAAAAATATAGAAAACAGAGGCATCGTTGCCATGCTGTCCCTCTAGGAGGACGCCATGGCCGTTCCGAATGTAGCCACCTGCACAAGAATCCAAATCCTCTCGCTAAATACCGAAAAGGAATAAAATTTAAATACAGTATTAGTTAAAATCGCACAGCCACACAAGTTCATCAGACCACCTGTCAGTCAGTGGCTGCCTGACTTCACGAGTCCCTCCCAATCGCACCTCCCACACCCCCACAGTTGTCGCCGAGCCGAGTCCGTCGCTCGCCTCGCCACCTCCTTCGCCGCGCAATGGCGATGGTCGCCATGGCCTCCCCGTCGTCCAAGGCTCTGATCCCCGCGCTTCACCACGCCCTGGCCGCCCCGTCCACCTCTGGCGACACCCTCCGCGCGCTGCCGCAGCGCCACAGCCGGCGCGGCCGCGGGGTGTCCGTCTCCACGGCGGCGCCGCGTTGGCGGCCGTTCGTCTTCTCCCCGCGCGCGGTGTCCGACTCCAAGAGCTCCCAGACCTGCCTCGACCCCGACGCCAGCACGGTACGCCCGCGCCACCGGCACGGAAAATGCGGCGTCTTCTTGGCCTTCTCTGACCCGTCCCACGTGTCTTGCGCGCCGCATTCGTCTTCCATGATGGGGTATTGGGACGCGTACGAAAAACATTCCCCCCCCCCCCTCAAACTACTTGCACATTGTTGATCTATAGATGCGCCAATCAGCGGATGCGATTGTCGTCTTGTGTTCTCAAGTGCACGTTTACATGGCCGCTGATTATTCATTCGCACGGAGATTTAATACATTTCATCAATCCTAGGTTGCCAGTTTCTCTTTTTCGAATTCAATTTGTAGGTTGTTGGTTGTTGTGAGGCTCATGTGATTGATTCAGTTTATGTCGAGTCAACATGTAACTGATCAGAAAGTTATGACAGCTTGTTTGTGCGGTCACAAAATGTTCTTGGATCATTCATCTACTTTAATCATTTCTCTCTAATATCAGTTTCATCCATTCTATAATTGCCATGCTGCTTGAATATTCTGTGTTTTGCTCTGATAATATGTTAGTTATTGCGAGCGCTAAAAAATTGAACTACTGGAGTTATCAATCTGTTGATACATATGAATTTGTTAAATTAAATTGACAATATTCAACTATCGATTTTATTTATTTGTTTAGAGTGTTCTTGGAATCATTCTTGGAGGTGGCGCCGGAACTAGACTGTATCCTCTGACAAAGAAGCGTGCCAAGCCTGCAGTGCCACTGGGTGCCAACTACAGGCTTATTGATATACCTGTCAGCAATTGTCTGAACAGCAACATATCGAAGATCTATGTGCTGACACAGTTCAACTCTGCTTCTCTCAACCGCCACCTCTCAAGAGCCTATGGGAACAACATTGGCGGATACAAGAACGAAGGATTTGTTGAAGTCCTTGCTGCGCAGCAGAGCCTAGATAATCCTAACTGGTTTCAGGTATCCCAATCAATTTTGTGTGTTTTCTGATTTTCTCTAATGTGAAGTGTGCCAAAATGTTGCGTGTTAATTCATTCTGCAGTGAATTTGTTATAGTATATTAATAAAGGGATATAGTTGATATGAAAAGCAGTCTTAAGCAGTTTTGTTTCTTCGTCTACAGTTAGCTGTTATTATATTACCTTCAGATTTGTGACCTGCAGACAGAACACGTCATTCCAATCAGCTAATGAAGACAATTTAATATAATGTGGTTATCAAGTGCATATTTATCTTTAGAAACTTCAGCAAAGGATCTTTACTAACTTACAGAGAATATTATTTTTCCTTTATATTCTTATATCAGGGTACAGCAGATGCTGTAAGGCAGTACTTGTGGTTATTTGAAGAGCATAATGTGATGGAATTTATAATTCTTGCTGGTGATCACCTGTACCGGATGGACTATGAAAAGTTCATCCAGGCTCACAGAGAAACAGATGCTGACATTACTGTTGCCGCTCTACCAATTGATGAGAAACGTGCAACTGCATTTGGCCTTATGAAAATCGATGAAGAAGGAAGGATAATTGAGTTTGCAGAGAAACCTAAAGGGGAGCAGTTGAAAGCAATGATGGTATGCTAACGCTATGCCTTTCTAGCTTGAGATATGCAATCATGAACTGTTATTGAATAGATGAAAAATATTTTCCTTAAAATACCATTATAATATATTGCTGGCTGGTTGATGTAGGTTGACACCACCATACTTGGTCTTGATGATGCAAGGGCAAAGGAAATGCCTTATATCGCTAGCATGGGTATCTATGTTTTTAGCAAAGATGTAATGCTTAAGCTTCTCCGCGACCAGTTTTCTGGAGCCAATGACTTTGGAAGTGAGGTCATTCCAGGTGCAACAAGCATAGGAATGAGGGTATGTAGAGTTGACATAATCTTAGTTGTTTATTTTCTTCATTTCATTGCTGTTTCTTTCTTTAAATATTAATAGTTTCATTATATTACTATTATTACTATAAACAGAACTTAAGGGCATTTTATTGTTGCCTGCAGGTACAAGCATACTTGTACGACGGTTACTGGGAAGATATTGGTACCATTGAGGCATTCTATAATGCGAATTTAGGAATAACCAAGAAGCCAGTACCAGATTTCAGGTATGCTTTCTTGTTTCAAAGTGTTGTAGCCGAAGAGTAGGAAGCTGCATTCATGTCAAGTCTTAGAATGTCAGTTATTCTCTTTTCTTTAATAAATGTCATCAAACTTTTTGTAGTTTCTATGACCGTTCATCTCCAATATATACCCAACCTCGACACTTACCACCTTCAAAGGTTCTTGATGCTGATGTGACAGACAGTGTAATTGGTGAAGGGTGTGTCATCAAAGTAAGCAATGTTATTGTTGTATCAAATACTTACCACCTTCAAAGGTTTATATTACCTTAACATATAACACTTTTTTAGTCGTTACTAGCTATGCTTGTGTTTTCAGAGTATTTTCCCATATTTTCTTTAACAAATCCTCTTTATCTCACTTTTATACGTGTAGAACTGCAAGATTCATCATTCTGTAGTTGGACTTCGATCATGCATATCTGAAGGCGCTATCATAGAGGACACTTTGCTAATGGGTGCTGACTACTATGAGGTAAAAGACGTACAAATGTGTTCTATGCTACTGTTAGAGATACAAGAAAACTTATCCTTTTCTCTTGTTCCTTTTTGCCAGACTGAAGCTGATAAAAAACTCCTGGCTGAAAAAGGTGGCATTCCCATTGGTATTGGGAAGAATTGTCACATCAGAAGAGCAATCATTGACAAGAATGCTAGAATTGGAGACAATGTGAAGGTAGTGAAAATTGTGAAATTTCATAGTGCAGGGTTTATCCTATTCACCCTTCTTCTCTCTTTTTTTTTTTTTTTTTGCATTTTTACATCAATTTTGAAATATGAATAGTCTTGCATTACCCTTCACTCTTTTGCTTTTCATGACTGATTTACACTTCTTTGACAGATGAATAATCAGTTTTCCCTTTTAACTTTATTCAACTGAGGTAATCGACCTGAATTCGTTTTCAACAAGGCTAACTGTATTTCACATATCTGTCAAGGGCGTCAGTGCCCAAGACGGTAAGACCCTGGCTACATAGTTCGTAGCCTGGGTTGGTAATGGTGCAGGGGTTCTCCCCCGGGCGCCAAAGGTGAAGGGGTGAGATTCGAAGAAGAGGGGAGACTAGGAAAGATAATTCTTTTGCTTGATTCTTTCCTCCTGATTACACCTTGTTAAATAACCTCTTATCCTAACCACTGAAGATCACATCTGCTACTCTTTAGGGAACTAATATGCTAAGCTTAAGGAACTAATCTGCTAGGCTTAAGGTCTGACTCTTAACTAATAACAAACCCTAGCCTCAAGTTTGTTTCCAAACTTGTTGAGGCGCCGTGGCTGCTCAGCTGGCGCCGGTTTTGGCCTGCTTTGCTGCGCCGGCCGTGCTACTGGTGCGGGCCCGGTGGCTATAGTGGCGGCCCCACATGACACCCCCCCCCCCAAACGAGCAGCTCGTCCTCGAGCTGGAAAGAGGGATAGCTCTCTATGAAGCTATCGAGGTCCTCCCAAGTGGCTGATGAGGTGGGCTTTCCCTTCCAATGATCAAGAGTCTGGCGAACTCCTCTTGCCAACCGCGCTTTGACTGTGCGTTCGGTTCCGGCACTGCTGCACCATTGTGGATGACCGGCAGCGGTGGGGGCGAATCAGGGGGGTTGCCGATAAACTTCTTGAGGAGCCCGATGTGGAAGACATCATGCAGGCGGGCTTGGGGTGGTAGCTCCAGCCGGGCAGCGATTGGGTTGATCATCTCAATGATACGGTAGGGCCCGTAAAACCGAGGTTTCAGCTTCCCTGTAGTGGCCGCCTATAGGGACGCAGGTGTATGGTGTCCGAGGCGTAGCCACACCCAATCCTCGCGATAATGCTTGTCGTAGAATTTCTTCTGGATTGCTTGGGCCTGCTCAAGCCGATACCCAATCACGTTTGGCCATGCTTCGAGCCACCGCCGCAACCCTTGTGTCACCCGGCTCATAAGAGCGAATGGAGTGGGGGGGGGGGGTCGCAGCCATAGGGCACCCTGAATGGCGGGTCGTGTAGAGACGACTGGTAGGTGGTGTTGTAGATGAACTCCAACCAGGGCAGCCAACGGAGCCATTGCCTTGGGCGGTCCCCTGTGCGGCAGTGGAGGTACATGATGATGACTCAGTTTGTAGCCTCCATCTGTCCGTCAGACTGCAGGTGTAATGCAGTCATTATGGATTCGTTTGGTTGCCCTTACAACGGAGCCTGGCTTGTATGGGGAGAGACAGCATCGTTATAGACAGGCTGAACACATACACGATAGTCTGTTTGGTTGATTGCATATGATGAGACAGGCTGAGAAGAGATGATATTTGATTGCTCGCACGAGTTTAACCCGTATGAGATAAAAGTACTTCAAATAAATTATTTTAATATTTAACTTGTGCAATCATACTAGAATAACTTCTATTTTTTTCTTTATAAATCTTAATCTACTTTAATATATACTAATATACTTTAAAATAAATTATTTACTAATACTATCATTAACTCAAATCAGCGAGCCTGGCTCCCGAGAAACGGATCTTATCCGCGTTCCCCGGAAGCCAGGCCCATCGCTGTCCTTTGCATGCTCGGAGCCAGGCCACGGCGTGCAATCAGGAACCAATCACGTCACGCTTGCAAGCCACCGGCCTGGCCGCGCCTCGACCAGGAGTCCAAACATGCCCTATGTGTAGCTTGGTGCCAACCAAGCGCATGAGCTCCTTCCAGAAGCTTGAGGTGAAGATGGGGTAACGATCTGAGACCATGGACTCTGGGATGCCGTGTAGGCGTACCACCTCGGAGAAGAAGACTTGTACCATAGATTCCATTGTGTATGTGTGAGCCAAAGGGATAAAGTGACAGTACTTATTGAAGCGATCGACCACCGTTAGGATCACTGATTTTCCGCCCACTTTGGGAAGTCCTTCCACAAGTCAAGGCCGATATCCGCCCATATGGAGGATGGAACCGACGGGGGCAGGAGACCCGCTGGATGAAGGTGTTCGGACTTGTAGTGTTGGCACGTGGCACAGTTGCAGATATACTCCTAAACCCGCCGACGGAGGTTCAGGGCGTGGAAGTCGCGGCGGAGCCTGTGCAATGTGCGCTGCACTCCTTCGTAGCCGTCGTCATGGATGGCGGACAGTATGTCGGTGAGCAGGGCCAACTACGGGGTGATGTAGATTCGACCGGCGTAGGTCACCAGGCTGTCGGTGATGGACCAAGGCGCTGATCGGTGACCCACGGTGATCTCCTTGCCATCAGGGTAGGATCCGCGGTCTGCTCATGGCGCAGGCGGTCGATGAAGTCAAAGCGCGGCCCAGAGATCGCTAGGACCGCACTGTCCTCCTTCGTGTCACGCCATAAGAGGGCGTCAACAACCGTATTTGTGGTGCCTGGCTTGTAGTCGACGCTTAAGTCGAACCCTAGCAGTTTGCCCACCCAGTGGTGCTGCGGGATCGGGGCGAGGTGCTAGTCCAGGAGGAACTTGAGGCTGTAATGATCAATGCGTACCAGAAATCAGCGTCCCCAGTGGTACGGCCGTCAGTGGCGACTGGCGTGTACAAGGCCGATTAACTCCCACTCATAGGCGGCCAAGGCGTGGTGGCGTGGGGCGACTGGCCGGCTGAAAAAGGCCACGGGGTGCTTGTCTTGAATGAGCACTGCCCCGAAGCCATGAGAGGACGCATCACATTCGACGATGAAGGTTTGCTGGAAATCAGGCAGGATCAGCACGGGTGCCGACGTGACTGCCAACTTCAGGGCCTCGAAGGCTTCTGTGGCGGCCGCTGTCCACTGGAATCCCTCTTTGCGGAGGAGGGCCGTGAGTGGCGCGGCAATGGTGCCGTAGTCCCGGACGAATTTGCAGTAGTAACCCGCCAATCTGAGGAATCCCTGAACTGCGCGAGCAGATTTGGGCTGGGGCCACTCGCGCACCACCTAGACCTTCGCGTGGTCCATGGACACACCCGCGGCCGAGATGACATGTGCCAAGTATGCAATGGAGTCGACGCCGAATGCACACTTGGACTGCTTGACGAATAGTCGGTGCTGTGGGAGAGTGCTGAGGACAGTGCGCAGGTGGCGGAGATGGTTGGCCCAAGATGTACTGAAGATGAGGATGTCGTTGAAGAAGACGAGGACGAACCGCCATAGGAACGGTCGGAGGACATCGTTCATGAGTGCCTGAAAGGTAGCCGGTGCATTGCACAGGTCAAATGGCATGACGAGGAACTCATAGAACCCATCGTGTGTTCAAAACGCCGTCTTGTCCATATCTTTCGAGTTCATGCCCACTTGATGATAGCCAGAGCGGAGATCTAGCTTGGAGAATAATTTGGCGCCGTGCAGTTCGTCTAATAGTTCATCAACCACGGGTATAGGAAACTTGTTCTTAACCGTGATCGCGTTGAGGGCCCTGTAGTCGATGCAGAATCGCCATGAACCGTCCGCCTTTTTGACGAGGACCTGTGAGAAGGCGGAGGAGCTGAGGCAGATCAGCCCTTGCTCCATCATGGTGGCACATTGGCGCTTCAGCTCATCCTTGTGCGCGGCCGGGTAGCGGTACGGCCATACAGCGACCGGTTGCGCACCCGAGACCAATGTGATGCCATGGTCACGGGAGCGCGGCGGGGGTAGGCCGTGCGGCTCGGCGAAGATCGTGGAGAACTCGGTGAGGAGGGTTTCCATGAGGCTGGAGTCCAGGCACGCATGTAACCTGAGGCTGCACGTGCTTGCCACGCCGTGCCAGCTGACTCTATGGTCCTGGAGCCAGAAGAACATGGTGAGGGAGCCGAAGACCCACAGGGTAGGCATCAGGGATGCGAGCCATTGGGTCCCGAGTACCACGTTGTACCATGCAATAGAGAGGGCGAACAGATCTGCCGTGAAGTCTTCACCTGCAATAGTAAATAGCGTGCCTCAAAGCACGCCCAAGCACGGGATGTGCTTCCCGTTTGCCACGGTCACCTTCATGTTGCCCCTGCGCTCCAGGATCATGCTGGCGTTGATTGCTGCCTCCTCGGATATGAAGTTGTGGATCGACCCTGAATCGAGCACCCTGATGCGCACTTGCATGGTTTTGCTGGTGCGGACGCCCGGGATCGCATGTAGCGAGATTTGTGGCTCCATCTCTGGCTGGTCTTCGGGATCCGGTTCCTCATCATCATCTGCTGCGGCTTGGTCAAGGAGGAAGAGCAGCTGGCAGACTCGGTTGTGGCCCCAACCGAACCTTTCGTTGCAGTTGAAGCAGAGACCGAGGCGGTGCCGTTCCTCCATCTCAGCCTGGGAGAGATGCTTGACTTGACGACCCTCCACAGTCACTGCAGCTGGTGTCGAGGTCGCTGCAGGGGGCGGTGCAGGCTGTGCCAGTCGGGCCGGCGGGGTCGGCAGGAGGCCTTTTGGCTGTTGGCGCGGCTGGACCAAAGCAGGCGAGGCCCGTGCCGCGCATTGTCTCGCTGTTCCATCTTCCACGCGATACTTTGGGCGACGGCGAGGGCCTGTGGATTTTGATGTCGAGGCTGAGGGGTAGTTGGAGACCTGCCGTGAACATTTGACCCGTTGTGTCTCGGTCAGGACGCCTGCTCGCGGTAGGAGTGCCTCGAAGCAGTCTTGGTACTCAACGTCAGAGCCCGTGCATTTACACGCCATGAGCTCGCCAAGAGGATTCGAGCATAGGGGCGGCCCGAAACGTAGGTTGAGCAGCTCGATGAAATGCCGCCATGGGGGCGTACCCTTGTCCTGTTGGACTTGGATAAACCACATCTGGGTGTTGTATTCCAAGTTATAGGAGGCCATCCAGACCTTCCCCTCCTCCACGATCCGTTGTCTCGCAGCAGTTGATGAACGCTAGCGGATCGGACTTCCTGTCGAACCAAGGGAAATCCATCTTCCGGAAGCGAGGTGGTCGATCATTGTGGTGTTGCCCGGTCGCAGAAGCTTTGTTGCCGGAGGATGAGGAGTCGGAGTGGCGCTCCTTTTTTAGCTCGTCAACGGAGGTCTTTTGGGTTTGTACCGTGTCAGCTCGGGACTTGATCAAGGCCTCCAGGTCTGCAGGCAATGGGCTAGTCATCGTGTTAGGTGGATGCGGCGGCGGCGGCGGCGGTGGTGGTACTGGTGTGGGCGGCGGCAGTGGTGGTGCTGGGGCGGCGGCGGCGGTGGTGCTGGTTTGGGCGGTGGTGGTGGTGTTTTGGATCGACTGGATCGTGATATTAGGTTGTTAAGGGTGTTAGGCGCAACACTCGTATTGTCTTGGATGACACTCAATGTTGGGGGCAATTTTCTCCGTGTTTTTTACTTACTAGAATGCCATGAGTAACCTAAGAGGTTGGGGATACATATATATATAGGCTTGGTCGGCAGTCAAGCATATGCTAAGATGCTAGTCTAAGATGCTAAAGCATAAAACTAAAAAGCTAGTCTAAGATGCTAAAGCGAAAAGCTGAAAAGCTAGTCTAAGATGCTAAAGTAAAAAGACGTAAAGCACAAAGTATAAAGCATAAAGCGCCTGCATTAGACTTATTCTATCAAAGGGCGTCAGTGCCCAACATGGCAGCACCCCGGTTACATAGTTCGTAGCCTGGGTTGGTAATAGCGCAGAGGTTCTCCCCTGGGCACCCAATGGTGAAGGGGGTGAGATTGGGAAGAAGAGGGGAGACTAGAAGAAGAGGGGAGACTAGAAAAGATAATTCTTATTGCTTGATTCTTTCCTCCTCATTACACCTTAAATAACCTCTCGTCCAAACCACTGAAGATCACATCTGCTACTCTTTAGAGAACTAGTCTGCTAAGCTTATGGAACTAATCCGCTAGGCTTAAGGCCTGACTCTTAACTACTAACAAACTCTAGCCTCAAGTTTATTTCCAAACTTGTTGAGGCACCGCGCCTGCTCAGCTGGCGCCGGTTTCGGCCGGCCGTGCCACTAGTGCGGGCCTGGCGGCTATTGTGGCGGCCCCACATGACATATCACTTTTTGCTCTTGAAGTTCGAATAAACTACTATAAATGCAGAGCATGATATCAGTTTGTGCGTTATAGTGCTGCTCAAAAGGCTTGTAGAAGCATTAATGAAATCATATGCTCTTGCATTGTACCTAAAAACAACTGCAGTTTTGAGACACCTGCTTTTGCATACAGTTGTACTGTGGTTCATCCATAGAGTCCCGACTTGTGAATCAAACTTGAACATTGCTGTGACAGGCAATGCCTTTTACTGAGATTTTGCTGACGTGACCTGTTAATTTTGTAGATAATCAATGCCGATAATGTTCAAGAAGCTGCACGGGAGACCGATGGATACTTTATTAAAAGTGGAATTGTCACCGTAATTAAGGATGCTTTACTCCCTAGCGGAACTGTCATATGAAGTAAGTTTTACCCAACTGATCACACATCTTAGTCAGTGGCTGCTGTCGTAAAGCTTGCTTTGAACAGTGAAACATTTCTAATAACTTGCAACTTAAAGAGTTTGCAGATTCAACTTTCTTGCTGTAAATTGCAAGATTGGTTATTTAGGAATCAATTAGTGTAACCCACAATTTTCATATTTGGACAGCTTCGTCAAACAACTGATTACTCTGTTTACATTCTTTCTGTTGCAGGTGAAGTGAAAGCGTGGTATGTGGATGGATGTCATCGATGAGCATCATCACCGGGTTGCATGATTCATAAGCTGATCTGTGTGGTGATTGTCAAAGCAATAAAAGTGCCACTCAAGGCACCTTTTTTTTCTTTTGTTCTTCCTATCGTTATGTTTGTAGCATGTAAAATGTAGTGCCAACTTTTCTTGGAATCAAAGTTGATCTGCATGGATTTTGACAGCTCATTGATTTTATGTAATTATCATATCATGCTGTGCTGCTTTTGATTGAAGCCGTAGAGTCTCCACACTACTGCTGTTCGAGATCCATCTCACTGTGAGCCGGGTGCAGCTATTTTTGGAGCACTACAGCAAGGAGAATTCACGTAAAAAAGGTAAAATTCATAGGATTGAATCACGAAAAGCACTGGAACTTGAAATACGCAGTTCTGTAAGATTGCACTATCAATTGCCCACCCTTGTATTACTGCCTAAAAATGCATAGTGAATGAGGAACAACTTTGCAGTACCATTGTTCCTTGATAAAAATTTATAAAACAGGATGTTATGAAGCTCATAGTATTCTGCGAGGAAAAATATGAAGTGAATGCAGGATGAAAATTTTAACATGATCATAGCAGTGTTTCCACAACGCAATAACTTTCTGCAGTACAAATCTAACACCTCATTTTTGGGGTATTCTCGTATATACCGTATTAATACATAAATCAGTAGTTAGTACGCACAAAACATCGTAGATATATGACACATACCATAAAATTATATATATTGTCTCAGATATTTGAGTTATACAAGTCTTACATTACATTACAAACCTCTTCGAGGAGTATGAAACATCCTTGGACAATCGTTACATAAATAGCGAAGCATGAGACCAAAAGTTACGCCACAGGTAATTTGTGCGAAGAACGAGTTCTACTCGTTGCCTTCAAACAGGACGTCATCTTTTTCTTCATCTGAACAATTGCGGCAAGGGTGAGTACAAAGTACTCAACAAATTCTAACCCAAAATGAGGGTCCTATTCGTGCAAATAGCCATCAAAGATAGGCTAGGGTTTCTATTTAGCGAAAGCCAATTTTATGAAAGGTAACTGTAGACAAAGATTTTCAAATCAGGGGATCTGGTAGTTCTACACTAATCAGTATTTTAGAGGTGGCTCTGCGGGAGAAGTCAACTTTCCCGTCAGTTCTCAAATTTTAACTAGGTGGGCCTCTGATATCTCACCCAGACACTTTTCAAAACATGGGCACCTACACCGACACTAGCACCTCAAGGAAATAGCCAAAACTAATCAAAGAGAGCCCAAACTATAGTGTGTCAATACCGTGACAACGACCAGTCTAGATAGATTTATACACTCTGCAGAGGTTGTACACTGTACCCACAGATTATGCTCCTCTTGATCAACAGAGTCACATAACGCTCACTCTATCGCGTGCTAAGCCTCCGCAACATCCACCACAAGTAGCATATAGGGGTCATCTCTCGAGGAAGTCTGAGGACGTGATAGCACATTCCCGAAGCCAGATCGTGGGTATAGGTCCTCTACATCTGCTCCCTGGACGCCTGCACGGTTCGGGCCATTACGCGTACCCAGAGGGCTATACCAATAGGTTGTACAATCTCCACGGTGCAGGCTATTGCTGTAATCATTGACCAAGCAGCGAGTTATCTCACGCCCACTTCCTGTGACTTGTGTCTCTCGACCCCTAAGATGTTATTGCGGCGACTAAGGGGATGGAGTGAGTCTCACCCGTACAAGTTCTGTGGTTGCACGTAATCACTACGTTGAGGTCCGATGAACCGGTCCTTATATGACAGGGGCGGCGCTCGTCCACGACAGGTGGACTAGTCTGAAGTCTATCACCAACATACAAACGCATACTACTAGGAGCCCGCCCATGGCCGAGTTTCCAAAAATCTCATCTCATCACCTAGCACAGTTTTCACTAGTCACCTGGCCCCACAATGTTTACTCACACCACCAAACCCTATTTAATACGTTTGATAAAAATGGTGAATATACAATGCAGTGAAGCATAGCTTCACGAAGGAAGAGAAAGTCTTAAGCGTTCTAGTAATCAAGGTGACCATCCGACCCTTAAAGAATTAAGGACGAAGTTCCTATGGTTAACAAGGTATAGTAAACAACCATGGTAGCAAGATAGTATTCATACTTAGTAAAAGTATAGAGCCATTCTAAATGTAAATACTCTAAGTAATAAGTAGGTTGATTTCTACACAATAGTTTTAAAATAAACAACATAATTATGCAAGCATAAATGGTCCTACAGGAGCATAGCAAATATTAGGATCAATATGGTCAAAGGGTTAGAACTTGCCTTCGTAGGCGTCCTCGGGTTCTTCCTCGTTCTCCGGATCGTCGGTCTCCCCGCCTTCGTACGCTTCTTTGTCTACACAGTACAAAGAGAGTAATCGTAACTATGACGAAAAGCAAGGTGACCAAATAAAGAATCGAATTAAATCTCGAAGTAAAAGAAAGGGTTCGGAGTCTGGGTTCTAATGGTGCAGAAATTTCGACGAACGGAGGTGTTACGTGAAAACGACGCTAAATACAAGTGTGGGGGATTTTTTTTGTAAATTAATAAGAAGTGGAGGGGCCTAAGTGCATAATTGTAGTGGTGACAGGTTGGGTAGGTAAATTTCCATAATGTAGGGGTGTTCCTAAAAAAATAGGAATTTTTCGGGATTTTTGGGAATTTATTTGGAGCTAAAATGGGCTATGGGCAAATTTTTGGGCACAAAGGCTGGGTGCTCCTAGCATTTTTATCTAAGAGGCTGACACGTGGGCCCAGGGTCCACTGTCCAGTGCCGAGAGGGAGGTGTGGCTACAGGTGGGCCAGTCTGGGGCCCACCTGCCAGTGTGTACGGTGGTGACCGGCCATGTGGGCCACCGGCCTAGCGGCCTAGCCCAACTGGGGCCAGCCTGGCCTGGTGACCAGCGGCCAGCGCGGCCCACAGCCAA
>BCLG01000488.1:39126-83882 GCA_001602295.1 Zoysia matrella
ATTTTGTTGTCCGCACGAGTCTATCCTTTATGAGATAAAAATTGAGAAAAAAATAATTATTTTATTACTAGTGTAACCACACTCTAATAACCTCTATTTAGGCTTTATAAATTTTAATCTACTTTAATATATACTAATATACTTTAAAATAATTAATTGTTTACTTATACTATCATTAACTGTAATCCTTTGCATCAGGCGAGACTGGCTCTGGAGAAACGGATCTCATCCTCATTCCTTGGGAGCTAGGCTCGCCTCTGGCCTTTGCACGTCCGGAGTCAGGTCGTTGCATCGGGTCAGGAAACCAATCGTGTTATCCTTGCACGCTGCCGACCAGGCCTCATGTCGTCCAGGCGTTCAAACACTCCCTTTTATAACCCAGCATCCAAACACTCCCTTGTATAACCCATGAGTAGGTTACCTTTTGAAACTTGAGTTCAATATACCTGATACTTGAACTACAATCAATTGGTCCACTGTACTGTAAAAACTTTGCCCTTAATTTCAGGTACGGAGCGTGAAGACCATCCTAGGCTCCAGCCAGCGCCTCACCCCCCCCCCCCCACCCCCAAAGGATTCTTTGACGTGCAGTCAACCGTCAGTCCATCCAACGTCGAACCATACCGAAGAATCCTACAGGCTGCGTACAAACTGTTTCACTTTGCATCTTTCTTCCTCACTAACGATAGCTTGAAGGGCTGTAAAAAAAAACGATAGATTGAAAGAGACGGATTACTAATGCCGAAGTTTCGCTGAATGGTAACCATGTATCAAAACGGATGTGTTGTAAGATGTACAAGGCGCTGAGATTTCCTAGTGTTCACACTCAAAAATCAGAGCTACCGGAGTATCTGGCACATTGTCGAAAGTTTCGGTAGGCCTTCTTAGATTTGAGGCACCTGGCTCGCCGGAGTGTTCGGCACAAGGTCGGACTATTCGGCACCGGAGCATCTGCCAACATGCTGGACTGTCCGGCAAGCCTTCTCGAGTTGAAGCTTTTTAGCCCATCGAAGCATTCGGCAGCGTGTCGGACTCCGATAAGCCGTCTCGGGTTAGGGCATGAAGCCCACTGGAGTGTCTAGCACTATGCTGACTGTCCGGTGAGCCCTCTCATGTTACCGGATTTACACGTCGGACACTCCGGTACTTTACCAGAGATTCCGGTAACCGGATCCGGCATTTTACTGGACACTCCGGTGATGTTGGTTTAAAAAAGTTTTCAGTAGATTGATTCTAATTTCTTTTCTAACTTGAAGATCCGTTGCCCTGTGGAATAAGACCATCTCTCCTCTATAAAATAAAGGCCTATGGCCAGTCGAGGACATCCCAATCGAACCTATCATTTACCATTACATTTCGTTCTTCTCCAAACCCTAATCCTATTACTCGACCCTCATGATGTTCTTCTTTCATCTCGATAGCGATCGAAGACGATCCGGTTGGTCTGACCGAGCCCGGATCACCTCTAAGACGATCCTCCTGCGACGGGGTCTCTCCCGAGACGAGGTTGTCTAGGTGCTGTCCAAACTCAATGTTGAAAAGGCGCCGACGTTCCCGCATACGAATGTGCGAGCGGTGTGTTGGCCCGGACCTGATTTCGGCGTTAACACACTTTTTGCCGACTCCGCTGGAGAAGGAGTGATTCCCATTGCACAAACCGAATCATCATTTCCCACCATGAACTTTGAGATCTCCGTGACGAAAATCGTCATGCCATACTTGGAGGAGTTGCCCGAGGAGGCGCGCAAGGCATTCCTAGAGCGTCGGAAGGCCTCCGAAGAGACGCGCAAGGTGCGGGAAGAGCTAGAGCTGCAGTAGTACTTAGCGTATTTCAAAAAGGACCGTCAAGGCGCGATCTCTCAAGTGAAGGAGCTCGTTTTTCCGACCGTCATCGACGATGCGGCCATGGGTGCTACCAATGTGAGAACATCTTCACACCCTCCCGTTACTTTTGAAGACCTTTTGTATTATTTTGCTGAGTTAAAAAAAGTCTTTGAACATTGATATGCAATAAATGATTCAAGATAACTTAGCCAAGTCATCTAAAAATGCTAGTATTGCATCATCTTCTCATGTTGTGCACGTAGGTCCTCCTACTAGTACATTGGTACCTACTACATCTAGTGTAGAACAACCTCCGTATTGCATGCCGTTGAACTCGTTTAATGGACAAACTAGTTTTCCGTCTCATATGCAAACTAATGCTTTGATAATGTCTCCCACTAGCGTAGTGCCAATCACTAGCATCATCAATCCGGCTACAAGCTGATTGAATGAATTAGTTAATTTTGTTTCTCCTTACTGTACTGTTGCATATAGTACTTCACCTATCCCACTAAACGGTTCGAGTATCACTTATAGCCCTATCCCTAATGAATTATTTAGCATCATGAAAGCGAACACGCATCCCTCACCACCGGGCACCTCCACTAGACCACCCATTGCTAACATAAAGGAGTTTATGGCACGCATTAAGAAGGACTTAAATAAACAATTTCGTGAGACACTAGGGGTAGACCTCAAGGGAAGAGACCGAATTTATCAAAAACTGTACCACACATATTTTGATTCGGTGCAATATCTCGTTGGATGGCGTGTTGTCAAATTCAATGGCAAAGATAGCAAAACTATTTGGGAGCACGTTAGCTAATATATAGCACAACTAAGAGAAGCAAGTTTTAGTGAAGCTTTGAAAGTACGGTTATTTTCTTTGTCACTAACCACTAACCGAAACCGCTTTCTCTTGGTTTTCATCATTGTCCCCGGGCTCTCTATACACGTGGGAGTCTTTAAAACGTAAGTTTCATGACCACTTTTATTCCAGGGACAATGAATTAAAGTTGTCACATTTGACATCAGTTCGGCAAGAGAAAGACGAACTTGTCGTTGATTATCTCTGACGGTTTGGAGATGTTAAGAACCGATGCTTTAATTTGACAATTTCAAAAAAGGATTTGGCCGACCTAGCTTTTAGTGGTTTACGGTCGCACTTTAGGAAGAAATTAGAGGGATAAGATTTTTTTACGCTCACTCACCTCCAACAAAGGGCTTCGGCTCAACAAAGCCGAAGCAAAGAAATAAAACATGATTACAAGACCCGTCACAACGTGCATGTCGTGGAATATGATTCAGATGGCTCTGATGATAATTCCAATGACATTTTGGCTGTCGAGTTCGTTTGGTCATCTAAAGCCAAATCGTTTGCTTGTTATTCGTTCAAACCGGTTTATAAGAATCAGAAAGATGATATGAAATATAGCTTTAATGTAGCTAAATGTGAGAAAATATTTGATGAATTGCACAAAAGTGGATACATTAAGATTGCATATACTTTACCTCTAGCGGATGAGATTAAGCATGGGACATATTGTAAATGACATAACTCTTATTCTTATGCTTACTAACGTTTGCAATGTTTTTTGTCAACAGGTTCAATCGGCCTTTAATGAGGGACGATTGAGTCTTAAAGTGATGTAGATCGACAAGCACCCCTTCCCCGTCAACACTCTAGAGCTCAACCCCAAGGTGTTGATTCGGCCTCATCAAACTGATACGACCAAGGGGAAGAACATGATCATCGAGGAGGAGATGACTATTTCTCCGAGTGAGAAAGGGGCCTCTAGGAAGGTGGTGCTCAATAAGTCCTCTAACGGTCAAGAGTCTCTCAAGGTCACCATCCAAAGCTCTATACTCGGCGGGCAAATTACACAGCCCAAGATGATAAAGCCAAAGAACCCCGAGGTGGGCAAGTGGAAAGTGAACCAAGGCAAGGCTATGGACAGTAAGATAGGGCCCAAAAGCACCTTTGACCGTCTTATGACCAAGTATAAGAACCAAAACATCGATTTGAACAATCGATCTATAAAGCGGTCAAGATCACCACCGAGACGAGGCAGCCCACCTAGAAAGGAGATGAGGCAAACCACAGATGTTTGTGCGCCTCCTCCTCTTTCTCCACATGGGTTCGGAGTGCCACCTCCATTGTTTCATCCTATACCTTGCCCACAGTTCTCGGTGTGGCATTCATATATGGGACCATGGATGCCGGTGCCACCGATGCTCGTGCCACCTATGCCCGTTCCCCTGATGCCATACCCACCATTTCTTCCGGGGTGGAACGGACCAAGGAGAGGTATCTTCACAAGGCTCTCTGGCCCAATTCCGGATCGGTTAGAGTTTCGACCGATCAAAATGCAGGGAGGGGGCTCCACGCCATGCCTAAGCAAGAGTAGCGTCCGAAGTAAGGTAATGAACTGGCCCCTTCCACTTTTGTGCATCAAGAAGGGGCATCCAAAAGTGTCATAAAAATCAGCACAACCGATGTCAAAATCGAGGGAGTCTTCATGGGACCGATCACTTTGGATGATCCGATCGAAAAGACTTCCCATGATCATGTAGCTAGCAGCAGCAAGAGCTCCTCCAAGTACACACAACCGAGGTGGTGTACGCCTGGTTTGACCCACACTCAAAAGAGGAAGCTTCAATGGCTGCGCCTCTGGAAGATGCAAGAGGAGGAGGCAAAGAAGAAGTGAGACGAGGTCTTCAATGAGATCAAGCTGATGGCCCCTCAAGGTAAGCAGTTCAGAGTCAAGGAGCCTGAGGCTCCCACTCCACCGATGACGGAAGAAGGGGTGGATACTCCAAGGCACTAGGCTTGACCGACGCCGTCTTGGGAGAGGACTCTACAGCACCTTCACTCACAGGAGACGTCAATATGTCCGAGTTCGACGACGACGATCTCTTGGACCACGAGCCTACACCACCTCGGGAAGGTATGGACATCAACACTATTTGCTTCTCTCTTTCCAATTATTCCTTAGTAGAAGAAGAACAGGTTATGCAACAATTCGACTTTGGGCCGAAAAGTGCTATCTTTGAGAAACCCGAGGAATCAAAGAACCTTGAAACCCCTCTATGTGAGAGGTCATATCAATGGCACACCGATTTCTCGCATGCTTGTAGATGGCGGCACTATTAATCTAATGCCATATTCTTTGTTTAAGCTAGGTAGGGCCGATGACGAGCTCAACTAGACCAACATGACTTTGAACAGTGTGGACGGAGGAGACCTTATTGAGGCTAAAGGGGTCGCTTCTATGAAACTCACCATTGAGAGCAAGACTATGGCTATCGCTTTCTTTGTTGCCGATGTGCGCAGTAGTAATAGCTTGATCTTGAGACGTGATTAGATTCATGCCAATAGATGTGTTCCCACTACTTTACATCAATTCTTGATACAATGGGTTGATGATGATGTAGAGGTTGTTCATGCGGATGCATCAGCTTATGTTGCTATGGCTAAATCATCTTTTTTGCCGCATGACACTGTCAAGTGCTTGACTGTTTTAAACTTGACGGTTTATAATTTTTTAGTGTAACTGGAGATGGTTTTGTACCCATCAATGTAAAGCCGATGGAGTATCGGCCCAAACATATAATGTGATTTAATAGAGTCTAATCTTGATTGGTTGCAAAAAAGAGTGGAACACTATTGGTCGAACACAAACGATATGTGCGAAGCTATAGAAGAAATAGAGGACCTAGACAAGTTAGGACAAAGATTCACATTGGCCGATCCTCTTGAGGAGGTAAACCTTGGCAGCGATGACAATCCTAGGCCAACTTATATAAATAAAAATTTGAAAGCCGATTATAAGATGAAGCTAACCGATTTGCTAAAAGAATAGGTGGACTGTTTTGCATGGTCTTATAATGAAATGCTCGGGTTGAGCTGCGAACTAGTTGAGCATCGGCTTCCAATAAAATGGTTTTATACCATTTAAGCAACCAATGAGAAGATTCAACTCGAATATGCATGATCGGATTAAAGAGAAGATTAACCGATTACTTGATGTGAAGTTTATAAGACCTTGCAGGTATGCGGAGTGGATATCTAACATCGTGCCAGTAGAGAAGAAGAACACCGGTAAGATAAGAGTTTGCATTGATTTCCAAAATTTAAATAGAGCCATTCCTAAAGATGAGTATCCTATGCCCATAGCCGATATGTTTATTAATGATGTTTTTGACCATAGAGTTATTAGTTTTCTTGATGGTAATGCGAGATATAACCAAATCTTCATGTTCAAAGAGGATATGTCTAAAACTACTTTTAGATGTCTTAGTTTTGTAAGATTGTTTGAGTGAGTTGTCATGACTTTTGAGTTGAAGAATGCGGGTGCCACATATTAAAGAGCCATAAACTTTATCTTTCATGATTTGCTTGGTGTTATCATGGATGTCTACATAGATGATGTGGTGATCAAATCGGCCACTTTAAATTCTCACTTGGCTGATTTGCAACTCGCTTTGGACCGAATGCGTTATTTTTCCGTTTGAAGATGAACCCGCTAAAATGTGCTTTTGGTGTATCGGTCGAGAAGTTTTTAGGCTTCATAATCCATGAAAAGTGCATAGAGGTAGATCCTAAAAAATAAAAAAAATTAGGAACGTGCAAGCGACTACATGTAAGAGAGAGTTGCAAAGCTTCTTAGGCAAAATGAATTATTTGAGGCGGTTCATATGTTACTTGTCGGGGAAAATCAATGTATTTACTCCTATTCTTCGGTTCAAGAATGAAACCGAATTCACTTGGGGGGGCAAAACAACAAGAAGGTTTTGAGAAGATCAAAGAGTATTTGTTCTCGCCTCCAGTTCTTAGGGCACCTAAGGGTGGGGTCCCTTTTCGTCTTTACATAGCAGCGGAGGATAATGTGATTGGTGCTGTTTTGACAGCAGAGGCCGAAGGGAAGGAGTATGTGATCACATATATGAGCCGACGGTTGGTGGATGCGAAAACAAGGTACACTCTCATCGAGAAACTATGTTTTTTTTTATCATGCTTGCACCAAGTTAAGACATTATTTGCTATTTAGTACTTGTGTAGTTGCTTGTCAAGCCGATGTTATTAAACATATGTTGTATAGGTCGATTTCTAGTGGTAGGCTTGGTAAATGGGCTTATGCATTGATTGAATATGATTTGGCTTATGAATTGTTGAAGTCCATAAAAGGCCAAATTGTTACTAATTTTATTGTTGAGCATCGGATTGATTTAGAGCATGATTTAGATGTTGGTTATGTGACATTTACCCCATTGGAGCTTGTATTTTGATGGATCGGTTTGCAAAGAGTGTCAAAGTGTTGGTGTAGTATTGGTTTTTCTCATGATGCACATTTTGAATTCTCAAGCCGATTAGAGTATGATTGCACAAATAACCAAGCCGAATATGAAGCATTGTTGTTTGGTTTGGAGATGTTAGAGTCCATGGGGGTTAAACATGTAGAGACTTTCGGCGATTCGTTATTAGTAGTGCAACAAGTTGTTGAAAATTTTCAATGCTTAGACGGATCGTTAAATGCTATGTTGGACAAATGCCTAGACATCATTAGAAGGATGGATGAGTTCAATATACATCATGTGCCTAGGCTAGAAAACAGTAAAGCTAATGAATTGGCACATCAAGCATCGGGTTACAATGTTAGTAAAGGTAAATTTTTAGACATTGAGAAACTGATGCTTGAGGTGTTGGAACTAGAACATTCGGATACTAAAAAGTCAAATCGTGATAGTGTCGAATCACTTGATTGGAGGTCACTCATAGTTTTATACATTCGTAGTCCAACCCAAAGTATGGATAGAAAGGTTCGGCATATAGCTTCCAAATATACTTTGGTCGATGGTGACTTATACCCAGGGGAGACGATTTGCTCTTAAAATGTTTAGGTGATGATGAAGCTAAAGTGACTATGGGGGAAGTTCATGAAGGCACTTGTGGTACAAATCAATCAGCTCTGTAAATGAAATGTTGGTTAAAAAGAGCTGGGTTCTATTGGCCAACCATAATTGCCGATTGCTATTATTACTAAAGGATGCAAAGAGTGCCAAAGGTTTGGCAATATTCAATTAGCACCCACTGTCATGATGAACCCCATCATAATGTCATGGCCATTCCGAGGATGGGGGTTGGACTTCATAGGGAAAATACATCATTCATCTTCGAAGGGTCACCGCTTCATGTTAGTAGCAACGGATTACTTCAACAAATGGACCGAAGCGGTGGCTCTCAATAATATGACACACAAAGAGGTAATTGAGTTCTTTACAGAGCATATTATTCATAGATTCGGCATACCACAAGCTTTGACTAACGACCAAGGTACTTCTTTTACGTCCAGTCAAGTTAAAGAGTTTGCCGAACCTTAAGGGATTAGGATACTCAATTCGTCTCTGTATTATGCTCGTGCCAATAGTCAGGCCGAGTCTAGCAATAAAACATTGATCAAACTCATTAAAAATAAGATAGAGGACCATTTCAAGAGGTGACATGAAGTCTTATAGGAGGATTAGTGGGCTGATTGGATATCTAGGCACGGGGCGACTAAGGTGACACCTTACGAGCTCGTGTATGGGCAAGAGGTCATTTTACCCTTCAAGGTAAATCTGGGAGCTTTAAGATTAGCTAAATAAAATAATTTATCCACTGATGAGTATAGAACTTTAATGACAGACAATATTGATGAAGTCACCGATAAGCGTTTGAGTCCCTTAAGAGAAATTGAGAAGGATAAGGCAAGAGTTGCTAGAGCTTACAACAAGAAGGTAAAGGTTAAAACTTTTCAGGTGAGCAAATTAGTGTGGAAAACTATTTTGACTGTAGGCTCAAGAAGCAATAAATTCGAGAAATGGTCTCCTAGAGGTGTAGGGCCACATGGAATAGTAAAATTCATCGCCGAGAATGCATACATGTTAGAAGATATTCGAGGAAAGTCATTACCTAGGGCTCCTAGTGGCCGATAATTGCAAAATATCATCCAAGTGTATGGCAAGAAGCATAAGATAAAAGAACAGTTGTCAAAAATGATATGATGGCCGATGAGTCGGGAGGACCATCGTCCTTATAGGTTTTTGGGTGATTGAAATGTTTTATGGTGCAGGAACCTCACCAAAAAACAGGAGGCATATGTTGACACCCAAAAATCGGAGCTACAGAAGTATCCGACACATTGCGGGAAGGTCTGATACGCCCTCTCGAGTTTGGGACACCTGGCTCGCCGGAGTGTCCGGCACAAGGCCAGACTATTCGGCACCGGAGCATCTGACAGCGTGCCGGACTGTCCAAAAAGCCGTCTCGGGTCAGGGCATGAAGTCCACCGTAGTGTCTGACACTATGCCAGACTGTCCGATGAGCCCTCTCGGTTTTTTGGATTTACATGTCGGACACTCCAATACTTTACCAAATACTCCCGTAACCGGAGGATTCGGCATTTTACCGGACACTCTGGTGATCTCGGTTTAGTAAAGTTTTCAGCAGATTGATTCTAATTTCTTTCCTAACTTGGGAGATCCGTTGCCCTGCGAGATAAGACCATCCCACCTTTAGAAAACAGAGGCCCATGACCGGTTGAGGGCATCTAATCAAACCTATCATTTGCATTTACATTTCGTTCTTCTCCAAACTCTAATCCCCTTACTCGACCCTCGTGCTGTTCTTCTTTCGTCCCGGCAACGACCAAAGACAATCTAGCTGGCCTAACTAAGCCCAAATCACCTCTAAGACGATTCTCCTCCGACGAGGTCCCTCCCGACGCGGGGTTGTCTAGATGCTGTCCAAACGCGGTGTTGAAGAGGCGCTGACATTCCCGCACACGGATATGCGAGCGGTGTGTTGGTCCGGACCTGATTTTGGCGTCAACACCTAGCTTGTTCTTGCAGCTTGGAGGCGAGGCCACCCCCCCCCCCTCCATTGCAGGTCAGGCTCCGCCACTGCTTGATTTGATGTATCAAGACCTTCATATTCCATTTTGAACATCAGAAAGAACAGGTGAATAAATTATTGCAGCACAATTCGAATCCTCAAAACTGCATGTCATCTAGTGCACACTTCAAACCGCAGGCAATCATTAATTTTTTTTGTATATTTCAATCCTACACCAACACCCACAATTCTCTGCTTCCATTCAATATTTATTTGCATGAACTGGAAATTTCACTCCCAGGAAGGAAACCAAAAAAAAAAAAAGGCTACCAATACTGGTAACCAGAATGCGCTATTACAAAACTGTACTCATTGTACAACAAGTCTGAAGCACGCAGATTTTCGTGCTCAGTTGAAATGGAAGAGGGGCTGGGGCAGCTTTGCATTGAGGGGATGGGACATCTCAGTCAACACATCTGTCACTGAGGACATGGAGCTGATCCTCACCTGAGAGTTCATAAGTGGCATGCAATGGTTAGAAACTTATTCCTGGATGAGTTGTTTTATCTGAAATTACTGAGAGGCAGACAAAGTGTAGGTAGTGTTTAAGGTGTGAACCTTGTTGAGGTAGTCTTTCAGCATCTCGATGTCACTCATCACCCATGTAGTCTTGGTTTTTAATGGTCAGTGTGTGATATGCTTTGTATCAGAAACCAGGCCCTTCATATTGAATTCCTCCAGATGTCCGGTAGAAGTCACCGGCGAGAAAGCTTGAAGCTTTTCTCGTAGCAATCTGAATGATACAAAGAACAGCTCAGTACTTCAGTAGTTCAGTTCATTCAAGCAAGCAAAGAAACAGTTAGGTGGTCAACCAATTGAAATCACGCACTGAAAAATCATATTTTTTATACTACGTTATATACATTAATTATATTGCTTATGAAATAAAAATTTTAGAATGAAGCATTCAACTCTGAACCATGTTGACTTACTCGTAACTTCCCTTTCAGGTCAATTGAAAAAGAATGAATGGCAGGCTTTCCTATAAGGACTGCTCCAGGGCGACGTATATGCCTTTTGACCCTCATCAGCAACTGGTAGTGACAAATTAAATAGTACTCTCTCCGGTTTTAAATTATTGACATTGATGACTTTTAACATCAACTTTGATCATTCGTCTTATTCAAAAAATTTATTCAAATGTGTAAAATAATTAGTTGTGATTTAAATTCCATCGATGATAAATCAAATAATAACAGAATTTTACACATTTGAACAAATTTTTTGAATAAGACAAATGGTCAAAGTTAATGTTAAAGTCAATATTTTAAAACCGGAGGGAGTACTGCTGAATCAGCAATAAGGCCTTTTGCATATGAAAAGCCAAATATCTCTAGTTTTCTTAGAGAGATATTTAGTTCTCATAGTTCAAAAATAAGTATGGGCAAAGGATTTATCATGGCCAGGAAAGTTATTTACAGGGTCCCAGATATTCAAGTTTGTAATGCAAAAGAAAGAAGACTTCGATTCTATGACAGTTCTAACAAGGAAAAAAATATAGTGGGCTGGGCCAAATAGGCTGGCACGAGGTGTGGCCATTTTGGACAACCATGAGCACGGCCGACATGATGGGCTGCCGGACCAGGTCAACCGGAAGAATGACACGGGCCGTGACTAGGCCTAGTGCAAGCCCGTAGGCCCAGCATGAGCACGGCCCATTTAGGATGGCTTGACTAGGCACGATGTTCAGGTCACGTAGCCTCTTAGACCCAGATCGTCCCGTTAGGTCCGTTGGGTTTTTATCTATAATTTAGCATTGAATACATATAAGTTGACTCATTATGTTTAAAATTTAATATTTTTATTATTATATAATTTATTTTTTGTAATTTTTTGAAAAAAAATAAAGTTTATTTTCCTTCCAGGCTTCAAGCCGACCTGGCACGGCACGGTCAGAGGGGCCGATGGCATGGCACGGCTCGGGTAAAAAGAATCCAGGTCGTGCTTGGGCATCAGTTGGCGGCCGCAGGCCATCACGGTATGGCCCAATTATTTAATGGGTCATATTGGGCTGCTTAAACTGGGCCGTGCCCGTTGGCCACCTATAGAAAGAACAGAGAAAAAGGCGTCATGAATGACAACCTTACATTAAGGGGAGTGGCAGCACATCTCCATTTGTCTACAGGGCCCATCAGATTAGCAAGAGTTGCCATGTACCCGGTCAATCCTGCTGCTATCATGTGCAGGGAGATTCGTCCAAGAGTCTAGATGTCAAAATTAGGACATTCATAATTATCATAAGCATCAGGATATTCAATTTTCTCTTAATTACATTGGTTAAATCCTTACATAAGCATAGCCACAGTCAAATTTTGATGGTAGAGATCCTCATCCTCAACCTTGATATCAAAATAACAGACACAACTGAAACTTCCTTCCCATGTACTATCTTTGTTCTTTCTAAAAACATTACCAAAGTTGAGGACTAGACAGCTAACAGAGTATTATCTTTTTATTGTTTCTGCTGAAGTTCTCTTTATCATTTCTGCCTCTGCTAAATGAGCCAACAGCTGTTAGTGTTCAATCAGGAAAGAAAATGGATAAGACCTCAACACCTCTAAATGAAGTAAATCAGTTTCAAAGTGTGTAATTAATTGAGTACAAAATCACAAACCTGGGACAACTAGGCAGAGTTATCTGATTCTTGATGAAGAAGCAGCTGGGTAAAAACATTAAAGATATTTAGATCTTAGTTCATCTTATTGCCATAAATATTATGAAAAAGTAACTTTATTATCAATGCAATATTTATCTTCTGGTTAAGGGTGGCAAGAATTCAAATTCTGAAAAAAAAAATCAGGTGAAATCAATGTGTTTTATATTGAACGGACTTGTTATATTTAGGATTTATCAATTGAGCTGATTAATAAATTTAGGGCAGTTTCTTGTAATCATCCCAACTGTTTTAAAAAATTGAATTCATTTGAATTTGAAATAAAATTTCATTTTTTCGGTGAGTTTTGATTTTTTTTCTTTCCTGATTTTTTTTTCGTAGGCTAAGAAGTCACTGAGTTTTCTAAACGTGTTACATCTAGCATTATGCCAATGGTTTTCCTCAGAAATGAATAATCACCATTTGTGGTATATCCAAATTATGCAATAAAAAAAAAATTTCCAGTGGCATTTGGGTGAGCAATTTAGTTGGTTTATAGTACTAGTAAGTACCTACCTCCAACGATGACAAGCTGATCCAAATTCAGACTACAGCATGTTATCATCATTTCTTATTCATGCGGATCTGATCGATACTCCTACCGGGCCAACCCTGGTTCTTGGAAACGAGCAAGAAATTTATGTGTCATTTTCTAGGAAGAATGAAAAAACACACCAAGAAGCAGGGGTCCATTGGCATAGCCAAGGAGTGGACTGTGGACAGGGTGACCTGCAGCCCACCTTGAGATCACGAAAAAAACTATTTCTCCACTTCGAGTACTTCAGCACAGCTGTAGTACATACGGTCTTTTTTTCTCCTTTGCGGCCCACCCTGACTGCCACTGTAGGTCCACCAGGCAGAGGACACCAAATGTACCAACCCTGGTTTTTGTATGAAGAAGGAACATCATGTGTGATCTCTAGTTTCTTGTTTGCAAACAGCCCCTGGGTGCAATGGCGGAACTAGAAGCAAAATGCAGCAGGGCCGATTAGGCAAATACACAAAAAATAGTCAATAACCTCATCAGCCATAGATTAATATATCTTTACCTTAATTTGGTAGACATTAAAATGAAAAATATACTTCTTCATGCATATTAGGTACTTTCCTCTTTAATTTGGGCCTAAATAGCTATTGAAATGTTTGTTCTTCAGAAATTGTCATGGACCAAGGGGGGGGGGCACGGCCCACCCTGGCAGACACCTAGCTCCGCCGGTGCTTGGGTGCCACATTTACAAAAGCACAAACTAATAACCGATGGAAATAAAGCAACTACAAGACAAAAGAACAAAATGATCATATCAAAGAAGTTGGTTAAGGCCGGCGAATTACCAACAAATTCATATAATATCCACCATGAATTGTACATTTTGAGAGAGTCATGGAGGCCCCATATGGCGTTGCGCCCACTAGGTCATTGCTGTTAAGAGATGTGTTATAGATATAGATAGACTAGAGTTAGTTATCATATCCCTTTATTGTATTTATCTGTGCATATTCCTCCACCTATACCCTATCTATATGAGGATATTAGGCCCCTTGGGAATATAAGTTCAATTTCGTATTAGAGTCATGTTAGTTTTTTTAAGTTTCACCCCTAGCTAATGGTGGTGGAACTATTCATCCACCACACACTGTTAATCGGTGGTGATACTGTTCATTCACGCACTCTGTTCATCAGCGATGTCATCCTTCTGTCATGGGCGGTGCTTTTGGCCGGATCTGCTTTTGTCCCAGTCATGCGTGTGCTCCACCCACTGTGCCTAGATGCATCAGCTCCATCGGTCACCATTGGCGGCCCTATGTACCCAGCACACCGACTGCCCTGCGTCATAGCAACCTCCGCCCCTCCAATCTGGCCATCTTCTGGTGTCTAGATTTGTTTTACATGTGGTGGTCATGTCTTACTACTGCTAGTGCTTGTTGGTTACCAGTAGCCATCTATATTTGCTTTCATAGTATCACCTTGTTAGTGCGTTCATCTTCTGCTACATCGATGCTAATTAGTGTCTTTTAATTTGTTTCCGCTTCTATTCATGAATCTCATCCATGTCTTTTGCTCTCTTCTGTTCATTTATGCCATAAGAGTCCACATAATCTTTATCAGTCAGCTTTTTCTATCATGTTAGCTGCTTACATCGATTAGCTAACTTCATCGTATCATTTTTTATACTAGTCATTTGCAGTAGCGCATCATATAGTTTTCTATTACTTGCCATTTGCAGTAGTGCATCATATAATTTTTTATCACTACTTGTCATCTGCAGTAGTGCATCATATCATCTTCTATGACTACTTGCCATTCGTTGTAGTGTCTTTTATCATCACTTTGCACTATATGCCATTTGTTGTAGTGTCATATATTATCTCTTTGCCTTTATTCGATGTATCATCAAGGCTCCACTCTATGATGACTTTGAAGAGTTTGGATTTTGGATGTAATTTTGTTTTGTCATAAGTCTTAGTTCTTCATGTAATCTCCTTCAAATGCAGTGCAATTTCATACACCTTTGGGGGGTTAAGAGACATGTATTAGAGATATAGATAGATTAGAGTTAGTTATACTGGATAGACTAGAATTAGTTAATCTATCTTTTATTGTATTTATCTATGCATATTGCACCACCATATGTACCCTATTTACATGAGGCTATTGGCCCTTTGGGAATATAAGGGCCCCTTTGGCAGAGCTCTCAACTCTTGATTCTTTGGATTCACTTCTTATTTTCTTGTGAAGTGATTCTTTGGGATAAACTTTTAGAATTAGGACAGAGAATCACTTCACAGAATCAAAAAAAGTTACTTTTTTTAGCTCCCAGTCCCTTAGCTCATTTTAGAGAATCACTTCACAAAATCGGAAAAGAATCACTCTTCTGAAAAATAGCAATTGGTAGAGCTCCCTGAATCTGCCTGAGAATCAAGAGCTGGAAGCTCTGCCAAAGGGGCCCTAAGTTCAATTTCCCTAACAACTGCCTCCCAAAGGAATCACACATGTCTTGGTGGTATGGCATGCTAATGCATTATTGTTATTGTAAACTTTAGATAGTATGTGTCATGCAAATTGTGATTGTGTATGGACTTGCTGATGTACCCCAGGCTCAATTAGCTACGTGTATGGACTTTATTTATGTCTGTTGTTTTATTAGCTAAAACTTATTGTTGGTGAAATGATAATTGCTTGATGATTTTGTTTGTTGCAAAGGTTGTGGGTATGGCAACCCATGGGTACCCATCTACCCACATGGGTGCAGATGACCTTCTACTCAGGATCTGATATAGGTACGGGTATGGGTATGAATTTGCTATGTTGGATATTGGTTTCGTTATGCAAAACTGATGGGTATTTTAGCCATTTCCATCTTGAGCGAGGACATCATGCCCCCCGGTGATCATTCTTCCATGGGCTTATTGTCGTCGAGAAAGCTGACGAGCAGCTGACCAAAGGTGCGCGGGAAGGCCTCCACGATGACATTGGTGTAGGTGGGCTGGGTTGATGATGGTGGTGGTTTCACCGCACTCCATCCTCACCGTCGCTCCCTGATTGGACAAGCAATTCGGTCACTTAAATTAATAGTTTTACCTCAGGTGGAGGAACCAAGAAACCCGAGTAAATCCCAAACATAAGATAAATTCAAAATCTATTAAGCATAGTGGCTACTGATTAGAATGAAATTATGAATCGTTAAATGAAATGGCTACAATACGTTTCAGTCCAAGAACATAACGCAGACCAGGGTGGAAGCAGAGGGAGAGAAAGGGGAGGGATGGATTATTAGGAATCAGGATCAATCACAAAGTGAATTGGATTAGGACACGGGGATCTTGGCACAAATCACTTACTTGGATAAGGAAACACGTGTGAACTCAGATGTAGGACATGAAGTATGAGTAAACCCACGAGAATCCCCACATGTACCTGCATAAGCAAGGTACCATGCTCCCAGATCTGTGACACAGAAGAACAGTGGTGAGCTCAATGGAAACGGCCAGGTCTGAGAAACTGATATTAATGATAAGGTCTTCCTAGATATGAGCAGATTTTTACAGGACGCCCGGACGAGGCTCCGTGCCGTCAACTCCAAGGCACGAACGCACGGGATTGCGCTCCGCTTCGATCCACATGAGATACATGATTAAGGCTAATAACTAATTACCAACTAAAATTAACAACTAAAGCATATTCTCCAACCCTGCCACACAGGGCATTTCCACCTTTTATATCCAACTGATTACAGGCCTGGCCAAATCACCATCTTAAAGTAAAAGCATGGAAATCTTGGTTCAAAAAGAAGCATGGTAACTTCATATAAACTAGATGAAAATAAAACTGTAACAGTAAAGAGCCATCTGACGAAGGGATATCTTGCAATCTCCATTGTCCATCTTGGCACCAAGAGCAGGGTTCCCATCTCCTCGAACCATCCTTGTGATCAAGGATGGTCACTAGTAAACAAACTGTATCGTGTGCAATAGAAGTCTGGAAATGCTCTTTGAATGAAAGTGGCGTCTTCCCACATTGCTTCAACCTATGAGAGTTGACAGTTGCCTACTTGATGAAAGAGTGTGTCTTTGCAGCAGCTCAAGCAAAAATATCAGGTACCTAAGTAATACTTACGGAACCATTAGAGCTCGGATAGAGGTCATCTTGATAGATTTGAACACTTTAAGATCATAGAGCATTTGTGATACACTTGCACTAACTAGCGAAGATGGCCTTAAGTGTAAAACTCCACCTTTTGGAATAAAGATGCAAGTTGTTCATGTTTGAAATGGTGAACCTGAGCTTAAAAAGGAAATAAATATGTTTAAATTAAAGTACTTAAAACTTGAGTTTGAATTTGAACTTTAAAATTTTAAAATAAAGGTTAAAACTTTTCAACTAAATCTTGGGAAATAAAAATTTGTAATGAGATTGCTTTATCAAGGTTTTAATTTAGAAATTTTTTATAAAATTTTATTTAGTTCTTAAAAGGGCCAAATAAATATTTAGATTTAAATAGTCATTTATATTCCTGAAATTTTAACAATTATTAGAATTTGAATCTGATCAAGGTCCAAAAATTAAAGTTGTTCAATTAAAGTTTTGAACATGTCTGCAAAATTTCGTGAGAATTTGAGTTCGGGAAGTTTGTGTTTTAAGCAAATCAGTGCAGCAGATTTGGATGTGCAGAAAATTCAGAATAATGGAAAAATTGGCAGCGGGCCCCACCTTTCAGCGGCTCAACCGCTCTTCTTCCTCCCAGCTGGCCAACACGCTGTGGCACCCCGCGTGCGAGCGCGCCTGCTTGCCTGGCTGGCCACCGCGCCGCTCTGGGACGCCGCCCCACGCTGGATAAACCCAGCCACTGCTCCACTACCGCCCTCTTTTTCCTCTCTCTAGGTTTCCTTTTCCCCATGCTTGCCATTGCTGCCAGCCGTTGCGGTTCTTCGAAATTTGTGGTGCCGGTCAGTTTTCATCGCATTTCCTCCTGTCCCCAACCCTCCTCACCCTTCAGCACATCTTGGGGACTTGTTAATCGACCGGTTTCTTAACACCAGTGCAGGGATTCGGGAAGTTGTCCGCCGCCGTTTGTCGGACCTGCACACCTCACCGGTGCCGACCCACCTCTGGCCCTCTCCATCGACTACAACCTATCTGCCGGTCTTCAGCACGTTCCGGTGAAGGTGTAGGCAAAGACCTCGTCAAGTTTTGTCAACTGGAGCCCTCCCACACCATCGCCGAACCTCCTTCCGCGCCGCCCATTGCCGCCGGTCATCATCTGGTGAGAACTGCCGGTTGTCGGCTTCACCTTCGGGTTTTCCGTATGGCGGGGGTTGTTTTGGCACGAGCTTCCAGGCGCTCCGCCGCTGGAACCAACCGGCCGCTGAGCAGCCACCGGCTCGGGCCGCCGCGCCATGGCCGGCACCTTCGGGCGTCTGGCTCGTCAAGCCGGATCCACTGCGGCAGGGCAGATCTCGTGCGGCAAGCCTGTGGCTGCCCGTGTGGCCAACCCTTTGGCCGCCACTGGCCCATCCAGCTAAGAATTATCTTTTCCACGAGTTTATTTTTTTAATTGATCAGAAATGCTTTTAAGATTGTAAAATTCATAGAAAATTCATTTTAGCTCACAAAATTATGAAATAAATTTTTTTAGGTTTCTGTCAACTAGAAAAATATTCTGGACTGACTAATTTTCATTTTATGCATGAAAATAATTTAATTAATTAAGATCACATAATAAACAAAAAATGCATTATTATTCTTTATCAGCATGTAAAAATAATATAAAATTTACTTTTATGTTCATTTATTTAATCTTTACTGGTTTGACAAGATACTATAATTTATTTCAGTAAATATGACTTTATAAATGATTTATTCCTTGTATCTAGTATTTAAATCATTATAAATCTATTTGTTTTCAATAAATTCTGTAAAATTCTAGAATATTTAAAATTAGTTTTGCTTTGTATTATGAATGCTCTAAAATTTGTTTTATGTCTTCAAGAACCATATTAAAGAAGTTTATAATTATATTTACTTACTTTGCTTTCCCAATTCATTTATTATTACTAAGTAGTTTTATTTATAAAAGCATAAAAGAGCATCATTATCATTGAGTGCATATCATTTCATATAGGATCTGAAGAAGTTCAGAAAGAGACTGGGCAATATCATCAGGAGGTTCTGGAAGCCTCGACTGACATTGAACTCGTAACTGAGGAGTCTAACTTTGAGCAAAGCCCAGGCAAGCCCCGATGCATTATTCTATTGTCAAATTATTTTACTTTTATCGCTCTAGAATTATAGTATGAAATATGCACTAGGTGATAGAAGTTGATTGAAACTGTAGTTACATTTATAAAATCCTACCTTGGGTTAGTATTTTTGGTACATGTAAGTCGATGTAGAGCTAAACTAATAGTTCTTTTAATGGTATAAGTCGAGTGGATAAGTCTTCACACGCGAGCTAGAGGTTGGTACAGAAAAGTTTATTTGTCATATGGAATGAACTGGAGACCGAGTAGAGAAGTAGGTTGTGACACGACATTTGTCAATTGCGGATGCATGACCAATGTGTTTTAGCCCTGTCTGTGTCGATTAAAGGCTGTTCGTTGTTGGCCCTGTCGAGCAAGTTTGAATAGTACTGATTACATACTGGGTGTATGGGCCCCAGGAAACTGAGGTAGCCCAATATACATAGTGACCGGATGTAACCGAACCTCTCTTTTGAAGATGATAAAAGAGAGAGCTTTAGGGCTAACCATGGATAGATCCAGTGTGGTTATCGTATGGAGGACCACTGCTCGAAGAGGTGAGCATCGTACCAGTGCTATGTATCATCGGCGTAAAAGGTTGCCATGTACGGCTTCCTGCAGGAAGCACGTACATGTCATGTAATCAGGTTTCTCTAGCTAGATGTAAATCGATTTGAATCACAGCCCCTCACACTAACGAGTACCACTTGTCTCGCTGTGTCACACCGTAGTAAGGAGTTAATTAATATGAAGTATGATTTTATTTTTTATCTCTCATAAACTTCTTGACATACTTGTATGGTATAATTATAGTTCTAATTAAATTTATTTTATTCATAACTTAATATACCGCTAAAACATGAAAATAAGGATTCACTCATAGTGCTATCTTTGCAAATAGCCAACCCTGATAAGTCAGCTTTCTTATTTTTAGGAGTCGGTTGTAGATAACCATTTTTGTCAGATAAGACTTACTGAGCATTAAATATTCAAGGTTTTGTGGTTGTTGTTTTCGGTTGCAGGTGCTTTCTCTTTTCCTTCTCAGTTCCAGTCAGTGGGAGCAACCCCTGAGGGTGGCTTCTTTTGCTGGGTGCTTTGCTCACTGCCTTGAGTGGGTTGTTGCTAGTATGTACATCGTACGGGCTCGATGTATCCTTTTTCTTAAACTCGTGGTCTGTAAACTTAAATAACAATTTTATAATATATGTTATCGTGCTTGAGCTGTACTGTGGTCCTCGCTTCACCGAGTGACATTCGATATGATCCCGAGGCCAATGGTTCGTATCTTCTAAGGTACGGGCTGTCACATTAAGGACATGATATTCACTTCATCACCTAAAGCACACAGGAGCAGAAATAACAATTTTGACTGTTTCTCAATTTTGTTGC
This sequence comes from Zoysia matrella, assembly GCA_001602295.1. Lineage (NCBI taxonomy): Eukaryota > Viridiplantae > Streptophyta > Magnoliopsida > Poales > Poaceae > Zoysia > Zoysia matrella. Next base: position 59,664 of record BCLG01000488.1, read on the forward strand.
ATATGTCAAGATGCCAGGTAAGAGTAGCATCTTGTAGTTGTTTCCCATAAGGTAATATATATAGATTGCACTTTGTTGTGATGAAAGTTGAAAGATGGCCAACGCCATGGTCTTGTCTTGACTACACTAATGTCCATTTGTATAGGAGTGTTGGAGTATAAGTGAATTGCTCACATTTCTCTATCAGCTTAAGCTTTTAGGGCCAATTCATTGGTACATGCAACTCAATATAGTATCAGAGCCAGAGGTTTTGAGTTCGAATCTTAGCGGGCACGATTTATTAAAAATAAATTGTAACCTACTTCTATTTCACGTTTGCATCTACAAGAGCTGCATGTGAGGAGGAGTGTTGGAGTATAAGTGAATTGCCCATCTTTCCCTACTAGCTTAAGCTTTTGAGATCAATTGATTGGTGCATGCAACTCAATCTAGCTCTGATACCATATTGAGTTGCAAAGAGAAATAAGTGATGACCAAGGTTGCTGCAGCAGCATGCGTGAATGAGAAGAAGAGAATAGTGGCCATCGTGATAAGAGAAGCAGAATTTGAATTTCATAGTTGGCAACACTGATACGGCATGCATCTTTTCTTGTGTGTAGTTTGCAATTGTGCCAAAAAAGAACTCCCTATGTTTATGCTTCTTCCCTTGCCTTTTACTATGCCTAGGTTGAAATAATCTCAGACGTTTCTGCTTTCAGAACAGCATATGTGCGTGTGCGTTGAGTTGATTAGTTAGCGAGTGGCCGCATGCTTAGGCAGGCTAGCTGCATGCATGTGTTGCAGTTAGACGAGTGGAGTGAGTCCAGGTCGTTTGCTGCATGGATCACGGAAGGCGTTGGAACGCACAGCTATCTCGGCCAGTGAGTGGTTCGTGTGAGTGATGCCGAGTCGCCAGGAGAAGGTGCGCCAGTACTGACTTGATTGCAGGGGTATTTGCCAAGGTATTGCTGGCTATAAAAGTATATTTATTCATCGTGTTTATGGTGAGACGAGAGATAGAGTTCCGGTGTGTAGCTGCTGCGGCGTTTGTCGCCCGGTTGGCGTGGGTCGTCCGTGAAGGTCTCCTCTCATGTTCCAGCGTGTACCGAGTCCAGAGAATAATAGAGAAGTCAAGATACAAGCGTGCATCGTGGCGTTCATCACCGTAAAATATCCATGTTCCAATGTTCATATTGATTGTTTGTGGATCCTCGGTTCCAAATAGGACAGGTATGAGCAACAATGAAAGATGAACTCATTTGACAGACTTCAATACGACCAGCAAAAAAGGCTTTAATAGTGATGTCACTTGATGCCACCATTTGCTGAAATGAGTGACAAAGATTTTTCAATCAACCAAGCTCCTACACAACTAAGGCATATATATTCAGATGTAGCAACAAACTCTAGCATCAAGAAGTATCTCTCCCAACTAGGCCAAGACTTCTTCGGTAGTATATCATCATGATAATCCCAACTGTCGTTGCAAAAAAAAAAAAAACTGAAAGAGATGATATTTGCTATAGATAGTTGGAAGCATCTGTGCATATTGTGCTACTAGCAGAGTACTCGAACACCCTAGAAGTCCACTTGAGCCAAGCAATTTCATGGTCCCCCACAACAATTCTATTGTGATAGTAATATGGTTTGGCTCCAATGAACATATATATGAATTTGATCAGAATGCAGTGCTTGTAAGTTGGGAGATAATCTAATTTGAAGCTTTCGAGAATGGATCTCCATGCCTGACTCGTGGCAGCAAAGAGACTCTCCACATCACAAATACATTATCTTCAGTGCAATTTAACAAGGACCAGAGTATCTTTTGCAGTACTGAATTGTCATTCATGACATGCTCGCTAAACCATGCGGTTGCCTCAAGTAGAAACCCATCAAATAGTTGTGTTTTCTTGGATCATAATCCAGCTGAGGATGGGGAACCTTGGTCGTTTGCCTTGCTATTTCCTGATGTGTCAAAAGTGATGACCAGAAACAGAAATGTCGCGAGGAGTGCAGTTAGTGGAGCGGATGGGTTTTCATAGCACTCCTAGTCACCAGAAGAACTACATTGTGTGACCAGTTTACAAATATAATAGAAACCCAAACCAGTTTACAAATATAATCAGAAACCCAACTAAGTACTGACCCATTAATTTATCTTCTAGAGAAACATGATCTAACAGGTGATGCATGTCACCATTTACCCCTGTGATCATGTTTGGAACTAAATCACTACTTAACTTCTTAACTTCTTATCTCCCTCGTATTTCTTGGCATCTATAGTTGTGTCTGGCATTGAACTGATCGTGCTCACATCTTTTGACATGTTTGCCACTTGATCCTGCACTGCATCTCCCTCTGCAGTCTGCATTTTCTCTGCTGGCCCGTCAGGCTGCACATTTTTAGAAACCTGACTCTTATTTTACTTATCAAAATCAGTTTTTAGTGCAGCAACAATTGATTTTCTGACTTTGGATATTCTGAATGAGTGAATAGAATCAATATATCAGTGTATAGTATCTTCAAAATCAAGAGCAACGCAGTGTTTGTGAGACTGAGCCAACTGACATAATACACAGCTAGAAGAGGGATCAACGTAAGGTAGCGTGGAGCCTTTTATAAATCTGATGGATCCTAGAACACATATAAATGCCTGCAATCTCCAGATGTGACAAATGCTCTTGAGTTCCCAGAAGATCACCCTTCAAGGTTTCGACTGCTGCCAAAACTTCCTCTGACTTATCATGTCACACCCCCAAATTTTCCCAATTTGGGATGTGAACCTTTTTCAATAATAAAAGTAAAATTTACAATTATTTAAAGGATTTTGTCTTTTTATTTTTTTAATTTTATGTATTTAAGTTTGTCTTAAAGATAAAGTTATAATATTTTTCTCATTATTTAACATGATTTTGTAAAATGATTATATTTAATTAAAAGCAAATTTAGTTTATTTGAAGAAAAAGGTGTTTTGTCATTTTTTTAATTCCTAAGGATGTCTTGAAAAATGTGGTTTTACTTTGAAAATTGAGTTCAATTGATAACATTCAAATAAACTAAAATTAATTTATCTCAAAATCCTTTAATAAATTCTCCTATTGTTTTGGAAATAATTTGATACAAATAATAAAAGAAGTGGAAAAAGGAAATAAACAAAAGGAAAGAAAAGATGTTTTCCCAATTTTTGGATTCTAGAAAATGATGTCTTAAAATATTTTATATTTGAAATTGTTCAAATAAAGTAAAATGCATTTATCTCAAAATATACTTTAAATCAACTCTATCATTTCGAAGCTTTGGAATAATCTGACAAAGAATTAATTAATAAACAAATTAAAGGAAATAAGAAAAAAAAAGAAACTAAAAACTTCCCTAGCTGGCCGCAGCCCACCATCTCCCTCTTTCCTCCTCAGCCTAACAGAGCCCAGTCGCCCATCCCCATTCCGTATCTTCTCTCTCTAATGCGCGGGCCTCACTTTTCATCCCCTACCTTGGCCATCCCCAACCTCCAGCCGAGCTAGCCGCACGCCCCTCCAAAACGGCCGCCACCGGAGCCGCAGCTCTGCCCATCCTCTTCCCCAACGATATCGAGCTGGCCGCACCCTCTCCCTATGAAAACCTACCTCTTTCCCTGCTCCAAGGCCCCAAGCCCTCAGAACTTTAATTTAATTATGATTTAGTCCCTGAAGCTTTATAAACATCGTAACTTTTAAACCGTAACTTTGATTTAAGCATTCTTATGCCAAAATGATAGTAACAGTATAACTTATGCATCATGACATCATTCTATTGTCCCTCTTCTGTTGTTTGCATTTGTTTGCTTATTTGTATTCGCTTGTTTGTCCGCTTGTGCATTTAGATGATTTTGCTTTGGACCGTAGTACACGGACTACAAGATTATTGAGCAGCAGTACTGTTACAAAAGCAAATATCCTTGACCATCTTGTGCCTATTTTACAAAACATTTATCTCATAGCTGCATGTTTGCGTCAAATTGATTGCGCATCTATGAGTAGAGTTTTTACCTAATCTTTCCTTGTTATGCCGTGTCGCCCTAGTTTACCTTTCTGTTGTGTAGATTATTGTTGTTAGGATGGGAGATTATGAATCTGATTAATTGTTATACTAGTTTCACAAGGATTAATATGTTATTTAATAGCAACATGGAGATTAGGAATTTGGGTGATCTTGTTGGTGTAGGGCTGTGTGTGGGATTACAGGCACTGTCCTTTGGTATGTTGATCTTTTCAATTCTAAGGACCAGATCGTTGAACGACCACCCATGTTTAACCGTACAACTACGAAAGTAGCGCGGCCTGGTGTAGTAAGTGCTAAAGACTAGTTCTGCGCAAGCCAACTAGTGAAGTGGGGAAAGTAGGGGTATGCCTGGATCTGCATCGAGCGAGATGTATAGGGAAGGGAGGGTGTAGTCCTGGGGACCATTTGGCACAATAAGGGGCTTTTTAGGTTACAGTTAGTTTCTAACAGGTGAAACCTTAATAGCCACGTACAAGCTAAAGGAAGCCATAAAAAAGTCTTGAAGTGATCCCCTGGACTTCACACCTAAGGAAGTGCACGAGTGCACAGCTGGCATAGGCAGGACGGAGATTCTTTAGTCACTTAGAAATAGGGGATAAAATCACTTCTTGTGAGGAATGTGTACAATCTCTGCATAGTTAAAATTGTCTAGACAGTTGTGCTCATGATCACAAGCATTGCATGGACCCTCACATGATTAGTTGAATTTTGTTTGGTTTGGTGGATTGTTGTGGGAGACTGATCGGTTGTTATGTTGGTGATGCAGTCGGTTAGGCTGTAGGCACATTTGTCGATATTATTGGTGTTCGATACTTACCACTTAATAATTAGATGTTTAATAGGAAGTATGTCTCTATTGCAAGTTTTATGAAAAGGAAACGTATATAGCCTTTCCTTGCTTTTACCACATGTCATCTTTTCTCATACTTGATGAGTACATCCTGTACTCAACATACGTTTATAAATACTGCTCAGTTGAAGAAAAAGTTTGGGAAGATATTGAAGACGCAGGAGCTGAAGTCTAGATGCGATGTCTCTCCGGTCGACTACCTGTGGAAGCCGCGCTATGCTTAGTTTACTTTTTCTGTTGCATTCGTTAATCGCTTATTTTTCTTTTTAATCAATACATTGTTCTGTTTTTTCATTAATAAAATCACTTTATGTGTAAAACTTAATTCTTGATGACACATAAAGGGTCAATGGTTTTAGCCTTAAAATCAGGTGTGACATATCACCAGTTGCCATCTTGTAAGGATCGAGATGAAGAGATGAAATGAATCCCTACGTAGAATAGCACAGTGAATGAGACCAACATTGAGTCCTAAGGATTGAATGATAACATAATCGAACAAAAATCATAATCGCGAACGGGTTATACCAATTTCAAATTGGTGAGACTAGTTCTGTAAGATAAGTGAAATATGACTAAAACTCCTAACCTGATAAGCAATTTGATGTGTGCATATATCCAGATAATAGGTAATCAACTCAGTCCAATCCAAGCCTCAGGACACCTGCAAGAACAGAGTCTCAGAGCTTTCGAGTCCAAAGGAATCTGATACCACTTGTCAAGAACCAGGATCAGTCACAAAGGGAATTTTATTAAGACACGAAGATTTCCACACGAACCGCATAGTCTGATAAGTAAATGGGCGTGACTTCAGAATAACTAACCCCGTGAGAATTCGCATACGTACTTGGATAAGCAAGGCGCCGTGATCCCAGATTCGGGACATGGAAGAATAGCAGTGAACTCCATGGAAATGGCCAGATCTAAGGAATAAGGTCTCTCCAGATTCATGGTTAAGGCTAAGAATTAATTACCAAAAATAAAGCAAACAACTAAAGCATATTCTCTACCCCTGCCACATAGGGCATCTTCCAACTGTTATATCCAATTGATTAAAGGCCAGCTGGTCAAATCACCACCTTTAAAAAAAGTGCAGTAACTTCATTTAAATTAGATAAAAGTAAAATAATAAAGGTAAGGATGACAAAGTGGTATCTTGGAATCTCCATTGCCCATCTTGGTGCCAAGAGCATGGCCATGACATGGATATAGGTGACAATGCAATCAAATCTCCTGGAGGCATCGCAGAGGGCCCTCCGTTGCTGCAGGCCCCCCCCCCCCCCCCCCCCCCGGCCCCCCGCCTTCCTAGTTGCTTGGGTGTAAAGAAATCCACGCTCATCTCCTTCTTTTGCTCCTTATCTTTGGTTGGGCGCGTTATTTTGGATAGTGTCCTGCCAGGGAACACTTGGATTGGGACACGGTTTCTCTCCTCCCATGCGTACTCCTAGGAAATACACATTGGGTTCACGGAGAAACAAAATTCAATGTGAGTTGATCACGTCGTGGGAGTACATGTGGGAATAGGGCACGGGAGGAGAGAGGCAATTTTATTTGGGGTGCACATCTCTCAACTTCCTGGGGTGGGGGGCAACAGGCGTTCATTTTCCCCTGCTTTTCTTCACATTTTCATCTATAAGTGTGAATTTTAGCTTTGCAACTCAACAAATCCAGAAAATACTCCAAAAAGAAAAGTAGCTGGGGAAAGGCGGCGATTGATTCACGCATGCATATGCAGAGTGATTTTTAGCTCTGCACATTTCACCAGTGTATCCACCACATCTTTATTTTTTTTGTACGTACAAATACTTTTACTGTATGTTCGTGGAAGGCAAATTTGAAGAGTTCGTGTCCACACATTCATGCATTTATTCGATTTGACTCGTAGACACACAACAAAATAAAAAAGGAAAATAAAACATACTTTATCCTTTCAAATAAGTTGTCACACCCCAAATTTCCATTTTGAGGATGTGAACCTTTTCATCAATTAAATGTAAAAATTTTATTATCTAATGGATTTTAAGTATTTTTATTGACTTTTAAATGTATTTAAAATTTTCTTGAAGATAAAGTTTTAATGTTTTGTTTAATAAAATGATTTTGTTATTTTTTGTATTTGAAAAGAAATTTTATTTGATGTGAAAAAGGGATGTTTTCTCAAAATTTTGATTTGAAAAAATGCCTTGAAAACATGATTTTATTGTGAAATTTGATTTTGTTTGAAAACTTTCGAATGAAGTATATCTCGAAATATTATGATGAATTCTATCATTTTGAGATAGTCTGATAATATAATAAAAGATTTACAAGTAAATTAGAAAAAGGAATAAAGCAAAATATATAAAAAAGAAAGAAACTAAACCTCCCTGGCCGCCACCCATCTCTTCCTCCCCTGCTCTCTTTTTCAGTTCGGCCCAAGGCTCAGCTGTCTCCTTCCTTTTTCCTTTCCTGCGGCCCAACCAGCCAGCCTTCCATCCGCCCACCCTTCTCCCCCTTCCTCTCTCCGCCAGGCGGGCCCCACCCATTAGCACCATCCCCAACCTCCCGCCGCAACAGACCGTCGCCGCCACCGCCTTCGGAGCTCCTCACCGGCCGGGTTTTTCTCCCCTATCTCCTCCCCCAATGCCTTCCCCGACGCAGCCGCCTCTTCCCCTATAAATCCCCCGCCCCCAAAGTCACCTCCATCCGTGGCCTTCTTCCCCAAACCCGAGCCGCCACGCCCCAAGCTCAAGCTGCTGTCGCGCCACCCCATAGAGCCACCCTGGTCGCCTTTGACCCTGCGCTGAGCATCTACACACTGTGCTGCCCCCAATTGTCCATCTCTGGCCGTTACTCATCATGTGGAGCCACTGCTCGATGCAACCAAAGTTGCCGCAAGAGACCCCACCGCCGCGCGCCAGACCTTGGCCTTATCCAACGTCGGCAAGCGCCAGACCATTGTGAAGTTAGCAACTACAATGAACAATTTTATAGTGGATCCTTCCCTTATGGTCTAAAATGTAATAGACTTTGGAGTTGCCTAGCTCAGCCTAGAGTGACCAGATAGGATGTATAAACAAATTAAATGAAAATACATTTTAAAATACAATAAAACATAGGAGGACAAAAAATAATAAATTTCTCCAAATAAGATTATAATAAAAATAATAAATATAGTGATAATCATTATATGAATAATATTAATAACCATACTAATAGTATTATTAATAAGAAATATTAATAATATGGTTTTCTTAAGAGTACTGTTAATATTGATAACGAAAGTAATAATTATACTAATGAATAATACTTATAATAATAGTAGTAGTAGTAATAATAATAATAATTTTTACAATTAGGCCCTTACAACTTTAGTAAATTATAAAATAGTTTCTATCAATTAATAAATTCCATTTTAAATCCAAAAATTTATAAATAAATATATCTTGCTGCTTTAATTTAATAATTTGTATCCAGGTCCTCAAAACTTTATTTTAATTATGATTTAGTCCCTGGAACTTTGTAAACCCTACTTAAAAAAGGATTTCCACCAGCGGTTCTTAAACCAGTTTGTACAGGCGGTTTCGATTCCGTTTCCATTAGTGAACCTGTAGAAATGAAGCATTTATACCCGTGTTTAAGTGGTCCGCCGGTACTAGTAGCCTTAGTGCAGACAGTTATCTTAAACAACCACCTGCGCTAATATCCTTTGTGCAGCGGACATCTTTAACAACCGCCCTTAGAGATATACATTTCTTTTATATAGCATATACAAATTAGTTTTGAAACAGATATTAAATTCAATATTTCATAAAAGTAATCTAACGGATGATTGGAACCCAAACAACTATATAGTACAAAACAATTATATACGTGTCACATTACATAGCATCCAACCACAAATCCAACTACATCTATATAATCGTAAACCTATCATACAAAGACAAATATGAGTACAAAAGCAATTTATTATTTTTCCTTTCAAAAAATACTCTATTCTAATGAACAATCTTTCGACGGATAAAATAGCAGCAAGGTAGTAGGTTGTAGGGCACGTTTGATTGTAGAAAAGAGTTGGATACTTATCACTTAGGCTTTGTTCGTTTACGCCTGTATTCGTTTGGAAACGTCCTAGAACGGCCTAGAATTGCTTGACCTGGAATGAAAATCTGGCCGGCCTGCAATGGCCGTTCGTTTCAGCCCGGCTTGTTATGAATCCCACTCATTCCCACCCATTTTGACCCAACATAGGCCCGTAATCAAAACACACATGTTGCCTGTTGGAACGAAACCTAGCGAGGGGCGGCAGCGGCTTTGAAAGAAGGCGACGGCTCCTAGCGACTCAGGGGGGCGGCTGCAGCGGCGACGAGCACATCAACGAGGCGCCCAACGGTGACCATCACAACAATGGCAACAACGACACATTCCCGTGCACCCCTTTCGTTCTCGTCGGTAATCACATCGCCCTTTCCCTCCTCTCGATGTCCCGCCTCTTCTTTGGCTTGGGGTTCCTGCTATGCTCCACGTTTGTTCCTCGGCTTGTTCGGCGTGTGCGGCGAGGTGAGCCACTGAGCCCCTCCCTCGGCCCCTCTTCCCCGTCCTGCCCTTGTTAGATCTGCTCCGCACGTTCCTCAGCCTGCCGAGGTGTTGCTTCGGATGCTGGAGCATTTGTTTCTGGACCACGCGTTCGTGCCCCCAATAATCCGCCATAGTACAGTCGTGTGGCACCGGGGGGTGGGGTGTCATGCGTGGGCGCACAGCATGCCGGTCCTCTTCAAAATTTCGATTTTCGGATGGAATACTGGTTGGATTTTGGGGGCCGCTCTAGATGCGGAGGTAGTTGCTGCTCCGCGCTCGTGCGTAGACGTTAATCTGCTCCGGCGTGCAGCCGTGCCTCTCATGGATGGAAGAGCATCTTTGTTGGTGTTTACTCCACTTCTGTTGTTCCTGTGTCATGCTCGATGGGTAACAGGGTTCAGACCAGGCGATTCAACGAATGCAGACCGTAACAATATGAGATGGAGTGATGGAAGGCTGCATTCGTTGACGGTCACATGAGCCAGTTTTTTATGGCTTAATTATCTGATAGCACTATGCCTGGTAGCACTAGTAATTCTATTTCCTTGCTTTTGCCTGTTCATGGAGTATTGCTTTAGCACTAGTAAAAAATTCTTGATCAGTTCTGTCCTATTCTAGTGTTCTTTGTTGAACTAGAAAAAAATAGTATTCTAGTGTTCTATTTTAGTCTGTAGTTAAGCTGCAGCAGCTATACATGTCTGGCCTTGTACTTAGAATAAAAGGTTCAAAAAAGATTGCATTGTTTTGTTGTCTGGCATGTAACAAGGATTTTGTTGTCTGCATTGACCATGCAAGGAATTTGGTTGTCTGGATTTTTTTTTGTCAAAAAAGGTTGTACGTTTGGCCTTCTACTCAGCATAAAAGGTTCAAAAATTGCTTTTTTTTGTTTCATTGCTGCATACTGTTGTGCAGGGGAGGTGTTGGATCAAAAGGCAGAATCGGACATTCAAGCCCTGACATGACTAATCCAGCCCTGAGTGACATTGTTTACATATGGACTGTGTCATTTGCCAATCTTCTCATTGTTTTGGCCTTGGAGAATTTGAGTTTGTCTAGCTGACTAGGTATACACATCGCTTTCAGTTTATTGGAACTCTTTGCTGTGAGGAGAAGAATGCATGTTGAGTTGCAGCAGCTATACATTTTGTCCTTTTACGTAGCACAAAAGGTTAAAAAAGATTGCTTTTTTTTGTTGTCTGGATATGTAATAAGGATATTGTGGTCTGCATCGATCATGCAAGGATTTTGTTGTCGGGATATTTTTTTTTTTAAAAAAACATTGTATGTTAAGCAGCAGCAGCTATATGTACAGGTTTGTGCTTCCAGTGGGTTTCAATCCTTTCATACCGAATGTGTTTTTTTATGCATGGAAATGAATCCATGAGTGGATTGATCTAGGATATGGTTTGAGTGAGAGGACTTGGATCCACTCATTCTAGGCCTAAAATCAATCCATGCCGGTAATCATTCCCACACAAATGAACGAAGCCTTATTAGTAAATAGGTGCTTATAGGAGTGTGTCTCTATTATAAGTTTTATGCAAAGGAACTGTATATAGACTATCTTTGCGTTTGCAATGTCATTTTTTTCTACATTTGCTGAGTACATCTCGTATTTAATCTTGTCTTCATAAATACTGCTCAGTTGAAAAAAAGTTTAGGTGTGTTGTCTCTCTGATCGACTGTTTGTGGAAGCTGCGCTATGTTTAGTTATTTTTTTCGTTGCATTTAGTAATTGCTTATTTTTTTTCTTCTATTGTGGCATTGTTCTATTTTACTATTGTAAGCTTAATTACCTTTGAAGTTCACTAAAAGATATGAATGGATTTTGATGGTTGAATGAACACTTTAAATAATGATTATGATTGTAGGTATCACCTCGTATTTTCTACATTAACATAGTGGACGTGGGTGTCCTCGATGGATGACAAAGACAATCTAAGATGAAAGAGTTTTTTGACATCGGTGGACAAGGCTAAAAATTAGCTAGAGTCTATAGGATCGCTGGTATTATTAAGGAGAGTTATGTCATTTGTTTTCGGATCATACAAATGTTAGGAGGTATGAATGCTCTTAGTAATTATCTTAGAACGCACTGAAAATTGTAGAGAAAACAAAGCTGAAGTCAAGTTGAAGATGAAGACTCAAGTTTTAGTTTCTAAAGAGTCAACAGACAGTCTAGTGATGATGTGTATGTGGTTTTCGATCTTCTGTCAAGTCGTGGTAACTCTCAATTTGATGGAGATGCGATATACAATCAATCCGGCCTTAAATCAAACACGATTCGAACCTCACAATCACAGCACCAGTTCTTCTCTGGTTATCAACCGTGCAACACACGATTGACCTTACCAAGAAAGCTAATCTCAGCATGCAAATCGAAGAATGCAAGCAAGAACAAAGAAAAACGCAACTCAATTGCAAAATTTGAGTTAAACGCACGAAGTTGAAATCTAATAAACCGTCAAACGGTGAAACTGTTTATAACATATGAAAACTAGGTAAAACCAATACCCAATTATGGTAGTTACTGATTATATAGAGTTTTAGGGCGTCTTTAGAGGCAAACCCTAAAGCTAATGGACCTAAAAAAGATACATGGATCAAAGGCAAAAGATAGAGTCGCGGCACTTGGTAGTTTCTGAAAGTAATCTTGTTTTAAGATTCTCGCTAACTCTGATCAAATTTGGAGAGGTTATTTTCTTAGATTTTTATCCAGATCAAGAACGTTCAAAACGGATCCTGTATGTGACTTGGGCATCTGTTTTAATGCGAATTGCTCCTGAAATTCGGGGGCAACTCGACTTCGAATTGGATTGAATCTCCTCTGGGATTCAACGTATCTTGCTAGTTTTAAGCATCTTCAAGTCCTTTATGCTTCCCATGACCCTCTCCAATGTTTCTAATCATGATAAAATCATTAGATAGCAATCTATTCTCAAAGGAAAGAAGACATGTATTTAAGAACGAGCTCACCTTTAAATTCAATTGTTGTGCACGAGCTTTTGTGATTGGACCATCTATATTAGATGAAGGAGTGTTGCGTGTATCCAATAAAGGGATGTCCTCATCAAGTGAGGTCAATGGACAGTTCGGTGAGGTCACCGGATAGTTCGGTGAACCAGAAGATGCGAAATCCAGAAGAGGTGATCTCTGGAGTCGAAGAGAAGTCACCGAACAGTCCTGTGGGTCAGTGACCGAACAGTTCGGTGAGCCTAAAGACGAAGTTCAGAAGTGGTGTATCCGGAAGTTCAAAAGTGATAGTCACCGAATAGTCCGGTGTCATGGAATATTTTCAGCGAGGGTGTTTCCCTGGTCTGCTGACAGATGGAGTCATCGGACAGTCTGGTACCGCACCGGACAGTCCGATGCGGTGAGTCACCAGGTAGTCCTATGACTGGCAAAAGTAGTTAGCTTTATGGCATCACGTTTCAACAGTTGTTTTTGAGTTTAGAGCCTATTTAAACCTTGGAGAGAAACATTTTTCAGTGTGCTGGAGACTTGAATTACTGGAGCAAACTTGTGAGAGGAAGGGACACCAAGGAGAGAGCACAACACAAGATTGGAGATTTTTGGTGCTAGTAGGAGAGTAAATAGGTGCATTCATACACTTCTATAGCTTGTAGGACTTTGAGAGCAATGATCTTTGCATATTACTCGAGGTTTTGAGGAGATTGTGGAAAAAGACACAAAGTTTGTGAGTGATTTTAGGTCTCTCACTTAAAGGGGACACTAAGAAGGAGTGCCTGGAGCCTTAGAGAGTTGCTCTTGAGCGAGGTTATTGTTTGCTGCAACCGAGTCGTCGGTGACTTCACTCTAGGAGTGAAGCGTATCATTGGAAGCACTGTTTTTGAAACGACAGAAAGGACCAGTACTCCGGCGGGAGTGGTCCAACGAGGATTAGGGGAAAGCACCAACCTTTTGAGACCTTAAGAAAAACTCTCTTTACTTTCCGCGTTTCTTTCTCGTTGAGTAGAGTTATATGTTGCTTTACAATTCCTCTTATTGACTATCGTGCTAGTGTTTGCTTGTTGTTTTTATCTTATCACTAGCATTGTTAGGGATCTTAGCCTACTAGAATTGTGTAGGTTGCTCTTGTTGTGATCAAATCTTGAAGTCTAGGTTTGTAGTGAAATTAAGTTCTATAAATCCTCCGATTTAACTCTCTTTTCGGTATTCTTATCCTTTTAAACATTAATGAAGTCATTTTATGTGTGAAACTTGATTCACTTGGTTTCGACCTTAAAATCGAGTGTGACATAAGTTCAAAATTGTCATATGCCAATCAGTTTTTTTTTTGTATACTTTGATGTGACTCCACAGTAATACAAAATGATGTGTTTGTAACATTGCTCGTGTGGCTAGAGGAACTAAGTAGGCAGACTAAAATTAATACTAATTAGGATAAGTTTGTGAACCACACAGAAACAACCTTCTTATATGTTACAGACTCTTACGCGGCTAAAAGGAGGCACAGGCTCCGCATAAGGAGGAGAAACAACAGTTGAACAATGAAGATCTCCACAAAAAATACTCTAAAGACGAAACCTCCCATGTGAGCTCACATATGCTGCATAAATTCTACGTAATTGCTACAATCAAACTGCAAAGATTGGTGCGGAATAGCAACATTACTAGAAGCTGCCAGTGCCTCAATGAAAGATCGGCAATCAGTACCCGAAGCAACTACATAGGCCACAAGTAGTGGCTGCTTATGGGAGGAACAGACCAGAGGAAGAGCCACTGTGTTAGGGTCGAGGCAGGTGGAGGAAGAGCTTGAGAACGGGAGCTGCAACGGTGAAAAACTAGATCACTACAAGAAATATGGTGATCCATGATGAATTAGGGGTCACATTCTTAGGAAATGTCACAGTTTTGCACCAATCTTAATGATTCTTGATGATTTCATCATGAATGCGCAATGGGTTTAAAGGACCCCAAAACATTGGATGATTTTATGATGAAATTTTCAATGAACATGATAATTGAAAATGGGTCGTAACTGATTAATAACCATGGTACAATCATTGATTAATTAACCATGCCGGATCTGATGGAGCTGACAAGTCAGCGAGTTGGTCAGGACAGCTAGTGGCGAGCCTGTTGAGCCCACAGGCAACGAACATGGGTGGGGAGCTAGATGAAATGGATTCTAGCGGGGACAAGGAACAATGTGATGTGGAAGAGCAGGCGGAAATAGAGGTCGGCATCGTGGAGAGTTTGAGGAGACGGTGCAGCCAGGGTACGAGGAGGCGACACAGAAAGAAAAGGTGGAAGCGCAGCAGAGAGGAAATAGCGCTGCCAAAAAAAATCTTAAGATCCCATACTCTCACTCCATCCAAGATTAACTGACATTCTAGCACTCGAAAAATGGTCCAAGAAAAAGTGCGGCCGGTTTGGTATGGGCACTCACTCCTCTCTTGTGACCTTCGGAACAGCTCCACTCTCCACCCCCGCCACATCCCTCAATCCCCCTCCCCCTGCCCGCCAATGAGGTCCCCCCCCCCCTCCCAGCAAGCTCGTCATTGTCACCCCCCTGCATGACAAGCTCTAGCTTCCCCACTAGGCATATCCTGTTTTGTGACAAAGGTAGGAGAATGAGCAGCATTGGACACATGGTTGGAGGAGCTCGGACAGTGAATGAGCGTAGCAGGGTAAATTGTCTAGCCACTTAGTTTTTTCCTTGGTTTCCTACAACGCCAGTGAAAGTGGGGCGGATGGAGTAAGACGTTTGCATCGACATGTTGATTGCAGCCGGGCTATAAAGAGATGATGTTTGGTTGATTGTAGGAGTATATTATATAGTGCGTTAAAATCAAAACTAAATACTAAATAATAATTATTTTAATTGAACTATATAAAATAGTACTTAACATATTAAATTAAAGCTTAATCTACATTAAAATATTTCAATATTATTAAATATACACTAATTGATGACTAATCATTTCCTACTCTCGCATCCAATGAGCCAGCTCCGCTGGAAATGAAGCTCAGTGGCATTTCCACCGAGCCAGGCTGAGGGAGCAGTTTTGCACCTCGGGGGCCTAACTCCACTGCCCGTGCAGGCAACCAATCATCGCTTACTTGCACGCGGTTAGCTTGGCCACCCGCGGTGCAGGCAGCAAATAAGCCTCTAAAAAAATTGATCATGTATTCTCATGATCCCAATGCCCATATAAGTACACAGTACAGATGATTGTACAATGTGCACAAAACTCCTTATACAATAGGGTAATTATAGAAAAGAGATAAACTAATGCAAACGGGTCAGAACATAGAATACTTAGCAAGCCCTAACACTACAAAAGGGATTTAGTATATGCATATTTGGTCGTAGCAAGAGCAAGGCACGGGGTTACATTGCAAAAATCCAGTTTTATGCAGGGTACACTACAGAAAATTTAAACCGAGGTTTGTCAAACATTTACTTATCATTATTTTAGTGAGCGGACCTGAGGGAGAATAAATTATTCCCGTCAGTTTCCAAATTTTAACTGAAAGAGTCTCCAATGTCCGATCCAGACACTTTCAAAACACGGGCAACTAAATCCACTCACATATCAAGGAGATATATAGAGCCTAATCGTTAAGTATTCAAACATTAGTGTGTCAATATCGTGACAACGGCTATACCGAAAGGATTTTAAACTTTGCAGAGGTTATATCCCCGTATGTGCACCTCGAGAAGCAACCAAGGGCTAAAACACAGGTACCCACTTTTTCTTAAGTTCTTAAGTACTTCATTTTCCTCCTAGACTCAGATATACTGAGCCGGTGTACTTCTTTTTCCTCTGAGTCAAATCACTAGGGTACATACATCCCTAAGTGTCCATCTTTGGTCCCCGGTGCTCTACTGGCCGCCAAGTGGAGCATATGGTAGATGCCAATAAGTTAGAGTAAGTCCTACGCATAATAGGTTATGTGGTTGCACGTAATCACTAAGTTGAGCGCTAACGAACCGGTCTGTATATGGCAAGGCAAGCGCTATCCACGAGAGGTGGATCCTATCAAAGCACAAAGCTAAACACTAAAACAAACAACTATTCTCCATTCACCATGCACAAAGCACAAGCCTGCCATCCCCACCTATCACATGTTGCACTATTCTTGAACCCATTTTATTTTATATACATCACCAAGCACCTTTTAATGCATTTTATAAAAGATTGGTGTGCAGTGTAGTGATACGTAGCATCACAAGGGTTTTCTAAGCATTCTAATATCAAAGTAACTTTCCGTTTCTTTAAAAGAATTTAACAACGAAACTTCTATGGTTAACAAGGGTGGTGTCGTCAACGGGTATATAAATACGTAATATCAGGTAGGATCATTATCTACACAATGTTTTAACATATGGCAAAGTATATGGAAGCATTCAATCATATGGGTGCGCAAATGCTTTTTACTATGAGCTTGCGTTTGACTACTAGGTTTGTATTAAGATGCATATGTTTAGTGTTCGAAGGATTACATAGGTAAACTTTGCAGGTGTAACTCATACAAAATGATATGCTGTGAGTCTAGCCAAGCTAAGCGTGTATCATTTTATGTGTGAGCTTAATTTAAAACTATTTACTATTAGTTGGCAAAATAGATTCATTCGAAATTATATTTAGTGATTAAGATATTAATAAGTGTGCTGAATATGTTTCCATGGTAGAGCTCATGAACGAGCATCCGTGTATATCGTGCACTCGCACTTTCTAATAATCTGTACATGCATATGCAATTAATGGACACTAGGTGCGAGGTTGCAGGTGAGGTGCATCCTTAACCGGCATAGGTTCAGGGTTGGCGCATGCCACGCCGTTAATTAATTATTCAATTTTCTATATGCACATTATTACTAGAAACTAGCAATTAGTTACTGAATTTTATTTTTATGAATAACTACTAAGCTAATGTGTGGTATAAGAATTAATGCATGCAAATGCAGGGCAAGATGCTTAGATGTGCAATACTTTCCAATGGTTAACTACTCGATTTTATTTCTATAATTATATAACTAAAGCTAATAGGTGACACATGCATGCAGGAACAGGGTGGCGTGCATGTGCACCTTCTAACTTCCGTCTAATATGAAGGTGATTTGTAGGGTTATCAATTAGTTATTTTATATAATTACCTTATTAAGCTAATGCAGGTGTGTGTACTGCTGCATATCAAGCGAGATGCATGACATGCATCTACAGTAGTCACGCTAATTCGTATAAAGTACGTGTTATGACTGTACCCAGTATGTGGCATAAATCTACAATATGCGAACACAATCGATCCGGCCTCAAAGCAATACTATTTGAACCCTGCAATCGCAGCATCACTTCTTCTCTAGTTATCAACGGTGCACGCACGATTGACCTCACCAAAAAAGCTAATCCCAGCCTGCGAATTGAAGAACACAAGCAAGATCAAACAAGAACCCAACTCAATTGCGAAATCTAAATTAAACTCACGAAGTTAGAATCTAACAAACTGTCAAACGACAAAACTGTTTGATAATGATGGTGGCTACTGATTATACAGAGTTTAGAGCGTCCTTAGAGGAAAATCTTAATATTAATGGGCCTAAGAAAGATACAGCCCAAAGGCCAAAATATAGTGTGGCAGCATCAGGATAGTTTCTAGACATTATATTGTTTTAACTATTGCCGCTGATTCTGGTCATATTTGCAGATGAGACTGGTGCCGTTGGAAATATTATCTTCTTAGCTTTCTATCTAAATCTAGAAAGTCTAAAACAGATTTCGTATGCGACCTGGGCAACCGCTTTAATGTGGATTGCTCTTGGAACACAGGAACAAGTCGACTCCGAGTTGGATCTAATCTCCTGCAGGATTTGACCTGTTTTGCTGGTCTTGAGCATCTCTAAATCCTTCTTCATGCTTCCTTTGACCCTCTTCAATGTTTCTAATCATGATAAAATTATTAGGTAGCAATCTATTCTTAAGGGGAGGAAACATGTGTTTAAGAACCGGCTCACCTCTAATCTCAACTGTCATGCACGAGTTACGTCAATACTAATTTAAGGAGTGGTGTGTGTATCTAAAGAAGTGATGTCCCCATCATCCTCTCCTTCTTGTTTCGGAGTCGTCCTCGACTCAAGCCGTCCTCGACGCAAGTTCATTGTTGAGACGTCGACTCTACCATGCCGTGCAACATGTATGAAAAGGTGGAGGCCATGGGTGTATTTGAATGCAATCACTTGGTGGCTCAAAGATTCTAATAATCTCATCATTCTCCCATTCTTGATGGTAAGTCATCTTCATCTTGCTTGCTTGGGTAGCATAATTTGTTAAAGTTGTTTCAAAAATCAAATCAATTTTGTGCCCACTCCCTTGAATGGGAGGAAGTCTTAAAGGTATTTCTTCAGGAATAATATCATGATACTTCTACAAATGATTAGTAATAAAAGCAGTCAAATAGCTTGAGAGATCATGGCATGAAAATAGTGCATCTTTGCATACTAAGGCAGCACATGAACTATTTGTATCATAAAATCAGCATGACTAATTTTTTAGAATAATTTCTTCTCCAAGAAATTTATGTTATATGAAACATTATCATCCATATCACTAGAAGGTAAAATGTATTTTATCCCAGCAACGCATGACATGATATTGTAGTTGTTATTCCAATCTTCTAGTTTTTCTTCTAATCGCACAATATAAGAAGTTGTCAAATTCAAACAAATGTAAACTCTTTACACCATAAATACACCTCTAGAATCATAATTGCCCATAACATAAAAATTGGTTCTAGTTAACAAAGGCAATTCAGATTTCAAAAATATCATCCTCTCTACTGTAGCAAGGTCAAAAAAAACCATATTCAATATAACCCACAGTGTTTCGAGAAGATAGGAATTTTAGCTCATCATTTTCACATGTAATGTGTGTGAAATGTTTAATTTCAGCACTAGTAAATGGATAAAAATTAGGAGTATCGAATTTATTCACTTCTTGTTGCATAGGAAGCATAGAAGTATCGACACACAACCTTTCCATATCTCAAGAACTAGTGGACAAATCAAACATCGACAAAGATAAATAGATAAAAGATGATACTGGATAAAAGATGATACTAGCGGTTGCTTTACAAAAGTAGGATAGATAAAAATTTCAGCACAATAAAAATATTGTCACCTTTTGTAGATCAATGTTCAATAAGTTTCTTCTTATTTTCAGCAATACCTTTTGACATGTTATGACCAGTCTCATCTTGGGCAATGCATGAAACATTGTGTATCTCTTCTTTAACCATGTATGTATCACTTCCATCTTCTTGTTTGATCTCAATTTCTTGCAAAATATTAGATGCAATAGGAGGTACAATAGAAAGCTCCTCCTCCAAAGTGTGTACATAGCAAGTAGACATAAGTTCAGAAGATACAACAACAAAAGTTTCTCTCATTAAAATTTTAGCATCACTCTATGTCCGAGGATATTTTTAGTTATATATAAACATTGCTACCAAGTTAAAACACTATCAACTAACACACTAGCAACATTCAAAAGCTTTCTCCTTTCACACATACGACATTATCCAAATAGATTATCCATATATCTTTCCCAAGCAATATATTTAATAGAATCTAAACCATCATATAAA
This sequence comes from Zoysia matrella, assembly GCA_001602295.1. Classification (NCBI taxonomy): domain Eukaryota; kingdom Viridiplantae; phylum Streptophyta; class Magnoliopsida; order Poales; family Poaceae; genus Zoysia; species Zoysia matrella. The sequence goes on from BCLG01000488.1 coordinate 79,699, forward strand.
AGAAGCGATGAAAGAATATAATTACTCGTGGAAGGAGATGATGTAGCAATGGTCTGAACCTCATGCATTTTTTGATCACGTGCGATGTCTCTCTGAGATGGATTACATCTCTCAGCGCTTGCCAACATGTTGTCCACATACTCATTGTGATTTTTAAATGTTTCATCGATATTATCAAGGACTCTTTGCAAAGTACTACTCACATTGTATTCACCTTCTTTTCTTCCTATCATAGTTGAAAAATAGCATATAGATAGTATAAAATAGGGGCAATTGCAAAACAGGTCCTGGTTTAAGCCTTAATTCTGGAATCGGTTCACTTTTTTGAACTTTGCAAAATCGGTCCACTTTTTCGAAAACGAGCTCACAGTCAGGTCTTGTTCCGTTATGAGGACTTAACGATGTTAAATAATATGTAAATAGACCGATATGCACTTTGCAAAATCAGTCCTATTTGTATGAAACATGGTAACTTTTGTTCTAGTCATTACAAATTCAACAGATTTTTATTTTTTTATAGTAAATAGAAACATAAAAATTTGATAAATTTTGTGACAAATTGTAAAAATTGAGAAAATATGCGAAAATTTGATAAAAAATAGTAGAAATTGAGAAAAATATGTGAAAATTTGATAATAAATTGAGAAAAATTGTGAAAACTAGACAATTGTGAAAAAAAAAATTGACAGCAATTCTCTAACAAACACAACATTATCAACCATAAGACATGAGACAAGATATTATCAATTATGTACTTAACATCACACATTCAAATCATAGTTGTCCACATTGCAAATAGCTAAGTCTCCAACAAACATAACATTACAAGTCTAACAAAAGACAACAAGTTCAACAAAAGACAACATGGTAAGTCCAACAAAGCCACAAAATAGTTACATGTAGAGCTGAAATATGTCATTCAATTCCAAACCATGCACCAAGCCTCCCTCCGGAAGTTACACTTCTTCCTCGCTCTCTACCTCTTCCTCTTCCCCGTCCAGTAGGTGGTCTTCCACCACCTATAGCGCTTGCACTTGCACTTGCAGCCCCACTTGTATTTGCTGTCATATTTGCACTTGCGCTAGGTAGAATGAAGACCAAAATCAGTAAGGTAACTAAGAATGAAGACCAAAATCAGCAAAAATAGATCAGCCACTTACTTGGATCTTTGTATTGGGTCATTGCTTCCTTCTCCAGATGTATTTTCTGAGGATGAGAGCCTACGCTTCTGGCTGGCTGTCGGGCCTCCTTGACAGAATTTTGCTGTATGGCCCAACTCATTGCTCTCACTGCATTTTCTTTTCTTTTTGCCAAGCTCGTCAGATGCTTTGATTCTAGAGACTCTCGGCCTCCCTGGCTTTCTCCTCAGTTTAGGATTCTGCAATTTGTAGCCAAGATCAACTCGTGTCCATTGTTCTTGAGAGGTCATTGGTTTGAAAGTACCTTCATATACCTTTCTAAACCTCTCAACGGAGATATAGTCATGGACAAAGTCTTCCATGTTAACCTCTGAACTAACCTTAGCAATAGCAGCTAAAGTGTGGCTACAAGGCTTTCCACATACTTGCCAAGCCCTACAGCTGTAAGTCTTTTCTCCCAAATCGACCGCATGCCTAACATTGGACACTGTTACTTCAGCTGTACCATTCCCACATATTAGCACTTCATGGTCCTTGATACTCTTGCTTTGAGCATTGAGAGCTTTTATAATAGTTGGGATAATTCTTCCTTCCATCTTTTTACCAATCCTACGTCTCACTTCAAACTTGCCTATGATCATTTTCCTTATTCGATCAAGCATTTGCACAATATGCATATCTTTGGTTTTTGACACCCAACTATTAAAACTCTCAGAGAGGTTGTTATTGATGTTGTCTACCTTGCACTGCTCTGAAAATTTGCTTCTACTCCATATGTTTGGATGATTGTCATCTAACCATCCCAATGCATCAGGACTCTTCTCTTCTATCTTTCCCATATGATAGTTGTACTTATCAACTGTGAAGCTCTTAGCTGCTGCCAACATGTTCTGAGAAAATAAGGACCCTTTGTAGAATTTTTTCATATTCTTTCACAAGTGCCTCATGCATTCTCTATGTTCTACTCCTGGGAAGACATCATGTACAACCACCTCAAGTCCTTTTCCTACACGAACGTATTAGTATGATGAGTGAACAATTCAATAAACAATGAACAGTACAATAGGAACAAGAGTTGGTGTTACATTACCTGCATCTGTGCTAATAGCTGGCCCTGTAGGATAACCGATGGCTTGCTTCAAATTTTGAATAAACCATATCCAACTCTCTTTAGACTCCGTCTCAATCACTCCATATGCAACAGGGAATAGCGAATTATGACCATCAACAGCAACAGCAGCAGCCAATTGACCTCTAGATCTTCCGGTCAAGTGCATGGAGTCCATAGCTATGTATGGCCTACAACCCTGTAGGAAACCATCAATACATGGCTTTGGTGCAACAAAGAATCTTTTAAAGCATACTTCTCCTTTGTGCTCTTCTGTATCAAACTCAACAACACTGCCAGGCATTGATTTGAGAAGCTCAGCTTGATATATTGGTAATATTTCATAGCTATCATCTCATAACCCATATATGATATCAAGTGCCTTCTCCTTGCCTCTGAACACCTTACCATATGGCACCTCCATATGGTACTTCTTTTTTAACATTTTTTGTAGCTCTCTAGGTCCCATATATGGCTTCTCCTTAAGAAACTCAACAGCTCTAGCAGCCACCCATGAATTCGAGGCCATTGTGTCACCGCACTTATTGAACGAACCACAAGTGTGCTTTGGACCATTAATCTTCACCTGTAAGAAGATTGATATGAGAACACAAAAAATATAAGAATAGAGGTGCAAACAAACAAATAGAGGTGCAAATATACAATTTTACCTTACACCCAATGTATTTGTTCTTGCTCGTAGTAGCGTAAAACTTCCACTTGCAACCCTTATCTGCTCTCTGGCACACAGCTCTAAACTTGCCCTTATCTGTTCTTGTTGGCCTAAAAGCATAATCATGAATTATAGCATATTGTGTAACTGCTTCACATCTAGAAACATATACCCACTTCAATGCATGGATCTTCAACATCATATGAGAATGCAGGGATGTCTTCATCATCCTCATCTACTATTTCAACATCAAGATCATACTCATCATCAGTGGAATCAAAGTCAGAGCAAGATGAAGCAGCCAAATCAGTGTCATAGCTGCTATGACTCAATGCAACAAGAGAATCAGTGTCATAGTATATGCCCTCTTCATCAATCCCGACTGGATCCTCATCATGCGCTTGTCTTTTGGATGTGGCTCTCTTTTTTATGGGTGGCTCTTTTGTGGGTGTGGCTTGTGTGAGATCTGTTGGATTAACTTGAGGATCCAAATCTAGTAATAGAATACATGGTGCATCCAAGACTTTCTCTATCACACACTCTCTCAATGTGGGGTATAATGCACATTTGGTAGGTGAAAGCTGCAATGTACCATTAAAGTCTTTAATTTGAGCATGTATATGCACCACTCCTACCTCTAGATTCAGCTGAAACCACTCAAGCAGTTGCTCATCACTTTTTATTGTAATACTAACATCTTCGCATAAGTGAAACAAAGTGATTTATTGCTTAGAACCTCACATTAAATGCTCAGCTATATGATCAATTACTTGCATAAGCCCACAACTATTAGCATCAAAAATAATTGGTGGAAGTGTTTGCCTTCTGAAATATGTCTTAGGAGCCCCATCCTGAAGGACCCAATAGGAATTTATTTTAACAACAACACTCAACTCCCTACGCATTGACCTACAAGTGAATCGAAAGCATGACTGCTCACAAACACAAATATGAATTCATGCACATTACTTGTTGTAATCAAAAAGAAGAAAATTTATACCCAATAGGTGATTCGAAACTTGAATCAAATACATTTTTATCCATTTTTCCAGCTATTCAAATCTGTAACACAAATCAAAATGCAATGTACTACATTACAATGCAAAATCTAGAGGAAATTGAATTGAAAAAGAAAAAAATTTCACCTCTGGCCGTGTAGCCTTGCGCCTTGGCCACACCCGCCGCGCCTGGCCCTGGCCTCACGCGCGCGTGCTCTGGTCCAACCGCAACCGCCTGCCTCGTGCTGTAGCTCGCCGGCCGCACC